>PVJD01001134.1:0-301722 GCA_004026545.1 Mormoops blainvillei
ACTTATGATCCTACATTGTGATTCTTTCTACATTTGTTGGTTTAAACAGTAAATGCTTTGACACTTAGGACGGTGATTTAATGCTCTGTTTCTCCACACATATGGGATAGCATCTAGTCTATAATAACAAATTACTGCCACAAAAGCAAATACTTCACCCAATATTTGTGGCATTCACCAGGAGTCAAACATCCAACCGACCATTACACAGTCAAAACCACATGGGGAGAGGCAGAATAACCTTGTCTATGTGTTTTATAAACATAAGTAGACAGAATCATATGTAAATATAAAGCAATTTGAATTTTTTGAATTTTGAATTATGTAAATATAAAGAAATTTGAAATACCAAATAACAAATGAATGATATAGAAGTCAACAAGTCACAGAGAAAGCCATGGGAGACACAGTCCACTAGCTACTAAACTGGATGCTTTTCCCTAAAACTGGAAAAAGTTTTAGGGGAAAGATAAGACTTACACTATGGATAAGTACAGGAGAAGCCTGCAGCAGAATTAACAATAGCGAACATCGCTATGCTAAGTTTCATGAAGTCAGGGGAGTAAGTCGGTGTTGTCCACTGCTCTGTCCTTAAGGCCAAACACATGGCTGGACCATGGGAGCCACTACATAAGGATTTCTGTTGAAATGAATTTTCAACTTTGCAGCTGGTAAAGAAAACATCTGGGTGTTTGTTTGTTTGTTTTTTTAGAGGCAGTACTTTCCTCCATTCACCATTCCATAAAAAGGTAATTTGTGTTCATATTTACTAGAATTCCTTCCTCAAAAGTGAAATACTGCTCTACTCTTTGGATGGCAAATGTGTTGTTTCAAGACAGAGAAGAATCTGCTTCAAATGAAGTGAAAGCTATTTCGGTCCAGAATCCTCAGAGCCAATTTTGGATCTTAAAATGCACTTTTCATCAAGAATCTTAACAAAAAGATTCCTGCCAGTTTAACCAAGACATCTAAAAATATATCCTTCTAAAGCCAAGTTTTCTGCTCAGGAGCATTCTAACCGACATCCCGTTCTTCCAAAGATGCTCCATTGAGCCAACCTGAGTCACGTGACTGAGTCGGCTGCCATCGCCCTCCTGAGGAGGAACTCGGGACTGCGTATCATTCAGGATTTCTGCATTTGCCTCAGTCTGTGCTGATTCTCCAAGTTTTCCTAGACCTTCTTTGTACCCACCAGAGCTATTACATAATACACCAAGCCAGAGACACATGTTACTTCGAGTTGGAAATCAACTTAACATGTCCCCTCTCATTTCAAACATAAGAGAACTGCGACTTAGTCATGTAAATCACTGACCCCACCTCACTTACACTAGCAGCACAAGTAGCCACTGGGTCTCTTGAGTGACAGCCTGGTGTTCAGTCTTCTATGCAGGCCACACTCACAGAACACCAATACCTTCCACATGCATCATTTCATCATTTCATTAATTCTGGTGGTCACCTGAGACAGGTAACATGGGACCACTGCCCCGCTCTAACGGGTGAGTCATTCCCTCCGGGGGAGTGAGCAGCAGCAGAGCCGGCACCCAAACTCCTGACTCAGTTCGGGGTGTCCCCAGCACTGTCATTTACCCGGATCACCACACCGACACAGGCATTCTTCCTTTGGCACAAATGCGTCGATAACAATTTAGATGGTCTGGCGCCTGCCATTCTTCAAAGGGAGACGGGCCACAATAGGAGAAAGTTACAATGACAGAGGTTGCCGGCCACAAAGGGTAATACGGCAGAAACGTGTGTGTTAATCAATTTTGAGGTTTTGCTTAAATGATCAATCAGCCATTCTTTCAGAACTGACTCTAATCAAAATATCCTAATCCTTCCAGACCTGTAGATGGGGGCAAAATGCTAAAAACATGTTATTTAGATACCAGTGACAGAATTTCCCATCTGTTGCTTCAAATCAAATAACCATATTTAAATAAAATAGCATACATCACAAAATTTTTCTTTGAAAGATTAATTTAAGGTCACTAAGATTGTTAGCTGAAATAAGTTTATTTGATGAGTCAAAGTGTGTCTGGACAAGTCTGTGCGTGTTAGCATTAGGCTAAGAAGGGAATCTGGCTTTAAACTCTTGCTTCTAATCATTAAGGCTGCCCTACTGTCCTATTTACAACCTGACATTTGTTTTTACACTTTCAACATCCCATGATTTTCCAGCAACAGTAAATAGCTTTAAGAGATGACACCTCGCCTTAGCTGGGTCTATATTTTGACTAGCAGGTCTTGGCATTATGTCCAATTCAGATACCTCTCCAAAGTGCTGCATACAGGTAAAAAAGTGAACAAAACTTAACAAGAAAAAAAGTCCTGTTCTAAACAATTTGGAATATAATATATCTACATTCTTAGTTAATCTATTACAGCAACTTCTAATCATTCATCATTTTTCCTGGATTCTAAATATTTCTTAATTTTTCTATAAAGCCGATGTTTGTGACATTATAAAGGGGGAGGTGGTAAAATAAAATTTGGGAGGAGTAAAGAGCATAAATAAATCAAAATGCAAAAGAGAGGATTCTAGTTCAATCGCACTGGGGTACACTGGACCCCACCTAACAACATAATTTAGATTTGAGTATCTGGGGTTTAGGAGGCATCAACATTAGGGCATCCAAAATTGTTTATGGTACAACTCAAACTATGCTCTGATGAAAAGCCTCTAAAATCCCACAAAGGTGGACATCTGTATTCCTGAGAAATCAGTTTCCTAGGAAAGAAATGTTCTCTGCCCACATAAGAGTTTCACAGTGTGTGGGAAATCTGAGGCCCCAAGCCACCCAATGCCGCCTTTAGTCTGTGCTTACACCCTCCGTGGTAAAAACTGACCCAATAATTAGAAAACACGAAGCTACAAGTCATTAAAACATCACTGAAACAGTTTAATATTCCCTCCAGCAGTCATAAGATGTTTCAGAATCTTTCGACAGTGTATAGGGGAATGAGGCTGGTTATCTGAGCTCCCTCTTAATTTGCATTCTGGGAATATGAAAACGTGTGTCATGTTGAGAGCATAGCCACTGTAGAGTACTTGGGCTCCCTGGGCTCTAGTCAGTAAGTGTCCTATCTTTAAAGTCCTGATGGCTGGCTTAGGAGTATTTTGCACTAAACCTTACATACAACAATCACTTCTTTAGTAGTGCCTTCCATTTCTAGGCAGAATCATGCCATGACAAAATCTTCTGAGGAATGTGCTTTGTGGCATCAGAATTGAAAGTAACGCTGTAATCTTACACTTAAATATGGCCTTTCTAGAGAAACTTTTCCAAAGGGGAAAACTTCAAAACACAAAGTAGAAAAGTCACAAGTAAGTGGGGGTATCTGGGACACTTGTCTTTGTCTCGCATGTCTGCAGTGCCCCAACACGGGCAGCAGGGGGCGCACCGGCATGAAGCTATCCCCCACAAGTGTTCCCCAGTTGGGAACACAGAGGCTTTTTTTTTAGCACTTGCCTCAACTCCAAGGAGGTGCCCATGAAGCAGTGCTGCTGTCCAAGCTTAGGACAAGAGGTGAATAACACTGCAGAAATAATTGGAGATGATACATGGGTCTGAGTCTGCCTTTTGAAAACAAGGGTGGTCAATTTTTATTTTACTTATTTTGGTGGTAGGTGGGCTTAAAGGCACCCAGGTGGGGAGTGTGCCCTGAGTAGTAAAAAGGCCACCTCTAAAAGCAACAAGTGGACATGAGTACTCCCCGGGGCATTTACTCAGCTTCTTTGCAACAGTTCAGTTTGCAGGTAACATTCTCTTTTAAATGTTAAATCAAAAACCTCCTCTCTTCATCCAATACCACCCTAAACCCAGATTATCATTTAATGAACCCAGTTTCCAACTGAACCTTAGGAAATGTGGCTTCTGTAGGGGGTCTCCTGCTTGTGGCTGCATTTTGCATGCCAATGTGTGATGCATTTTACTTGCTCTGTGCCAAGTCCTAAGCATTTGAACCAAGCTGGTAAAATCCTTAGGGACCAGAAAGAGCAGGCTCTGAAACCACAAACACAGTGGGTTCCAAACCAAAATCCCCTGCCCTTGCCCCTACTTCATACACGTACTCACACAAACCCCACCCCCCACCAGCTGGCTCCTGTCTCCTCCCTATCCCCAGTGGAGGTCTGTGGACACACAGCCAGAAACCTCAGTACTCACCATATTAACTTCGGAAACCATATCGATGCTGGCGATGTCAATATTCATTCCCACGGCCACGGGGGGACCTGCAAACCAAGATGGCCAGTCATGTGATTTCTCAGAACTTCATTCATTCTTAGCAAGAGTTGTGCCCCGGGAATGGGACACTGTGCTCCAAATCCCTCCCCGCTGCTCACCCTCAAATTCTGCAAGTCCCTGCTCCTTTTTAAAAAGGATGCAGGAGTCCTCTAGGAAATGCTCTATTGAACATGCACAGACGTGTCCTGATGGATGAGGGATTCCAGCTCTGTCTACATATGTAGATGTCTCAGCAGGAGAACACACACAACTCACAGGAGCACAAGAACGTTCTAGCCCAGGGGAATTTTATATATTGCGTTGAAACCTTCCTCCTCATTCACCTGCACAGCTTCTGGGTGCAGGTTTTTTAACTCTCTGAGCTTCATGAGACTCCGAAGCAAAATTAAATGGGCACGTCAGGGTTTTTAAGGCTGCAGGGAGAGAGGTCCCTGGCCCTTCACCCCACTACGCTCCAAGCCCCTCGACCCTCCCCTCCCCCTCCCCACTACCCCATGCAATGAGGCTTCCAGGACTGGATAATATCCAGACAACAGCCACTTTAAACTGTGGTCAGAACTCTTCCAAAGTAGGCGGGCACAGGGGGTTAATGTCACTTTTCAACCAATTGTCTGCACATCTTGTCCTCAAAAATGTTCACGACAGCCTTCATTAAGCCAGGTTCTCTGGGTACATCACTAACTAAATTTAAGAGATGTGTATCTGAACGAGGCAAAGGCAGTGAAGCAAGGGATTTATAACAGTGAAGACGAAGGACAGTTATCACCAATACCCACTAAGAGGGTCTCACTGAGAGATCATCTAAGTGCTAGATAATAATAAATCGGCTTAAGTTTGGATCAGTTTCTCAATCTGGTAACACAGAGACACATTCACCACACCACATTCACCCCGAGGAGGGAGAGGGAAGAGGGAGTGAGCACAAAGCTCAAAAGACAGCTTAGGCTACAGCTGGGTTGTTTCTTATTTCCAAGGCAACCCTATTACCTCCAAAATCTGGTCTCAGACGAATGTCATAGCCTTTCAGGAGTCTATCCACCGTCTCTTTAACCAGTGACATATTACTAGGATCATTGACACTAAAGAAAGAAAAGACAATAAACAGGCATCAATGAGGCAGCAGGCACAACGTCTTCAGCATCTATCTGATCCTCACTACAGATCCCGGTTCACAGAGGTATGCAGCCTGAGCCCTTCAAAGTGAAAAAGGAAAAAGAGAAACGGGGGCACACTTACCTCTGCGCACAGACAGCGGCGATTATTAAGGGAAATGACCAAATCCCAAAGTAGCCCTTTTTCCGGACTCTCCACATCCCTTTAGTTTTTGATGGGATTGAGGGTTTCACTGAAGAGAGGAGATCCAACTTAGTCTGCCCAGTGCAGTAATTCTAATGTGAGGCGCATGCGCACGGCGTACCAAAACATCAAAGGGGCAGCAGCGACTGCCTGGGACCTAGCAGATTTTCTTGCTAAGAAAAAAATAAAAATAAAAGAATTAAAGGGGAAAAAGGAAACACATATATATGTATAATACATACATATTTGAATACTATAAAAAAAAAGTCACCCCACAAGAGGACCCAGAGTAAAAATCTTTGTTGTCCTTTCCTTAAGACAAAACAACTAGAGTGGCTGGTAAGTTTCAGCAGTTGCGGGAGGCACTATTGCACCTCCCGGGTTTTGGATGTGTGTGTGTGCGCGCGCGCACGCGTGTGTGTGTCCTTTTAAATATGCAAAACCAGATTAGAAATTTAGGGAATAGCAGGTGTGGAGTGCGAGCGGAAGATGGTGCCTGGGAGACCACTTCTGGTCTCAGCAAGCAGATGAGGAGAGGAGTTTGAACTTTATTTCCTTGGAGAATAGCATCCCTTGCCTGGGGTGAGATGGGTGCTGGAGGTGGGGGTTGTGCGGTGGGGGGAGGGAGAAAATAAACCAATGGGCGGAGCGCTGAGCAATCCGTTGGATTTGAGGCGGAGTGGGGGCTCGGTGGAGAATAAAAAAGACACCAAAAAATAAAAAAGGAAGCTAGAAAAAGAGAAGAGGAATAAAACGCTGCCTTGTCTTTTCTAGGAGTCAGGGAGCAAGCTTTTCTTCACTACTCACGAGCAATTTCTCTCTGCTGCTCCTCACCCTTTGCCCCCTATTCCCTGAGAAGAAAACCTCGGGGTCCCGGTTTCTCGCCGTGTGACGTGCCTGACCCGCTAGTCCGGATTATTTATAGCAGAAGGTGGGGGTGGCGAGGGGAGCAGAAAGGCAAACGCTGCCTCTCCAGGTTTCGGTCTGATTCTGCAGTGGGGAATTAATAAGTAGGGAGGGTGGGGTTTGAAGAGGGGTGATGGGATATGGAACGAGTTGGGCATGCAGGAGGCCAGTGCCCTAACGTGGGTGCGAGGGGCGCAAGGGCTTGGGCGGCGACAAGGTACAGGGAGGGCAGGTGGCGAAGCTGGACGCGCCTGGCGGCCCCCACGCCCCCTCCGAGCACCGCGGGCGCGCACGCGCGCACGTGCAGGCACACTCCCCGGCCGCACCGCCCCTCCTTACCTCGCGGGCCCGCGCTCGCCGCCCACTGCTCCTGCTTGCGGGGCTGGCGCCTCCCGCTTTAGCCCCAGCCAGAAGGGCGGGTGGCGGGCAGGGACACTCGGCTGTTCGGGGGCTGTGCCTCTGGGTTCCAAAAGCCAACAACAGTCCTTAGAATGCAGGCAAAATGAGGAAGGGGTTCAGGGGCCGCCCCAAGGACCGCCTTCTCCCGCGGTCTCTATGACACCTTTTCTTTTCTCCCTTTCCCGGTGCCAGGAGGGACTCGCACACCCTAAAGCTGCCTCGTCCCTCCTGCCTGAGGCTGGATTGGGGGGCCGGGGCAGGGGGCCGGCGGCCGCGGCCACCAAGACCCAGAGGAAACGGCGAGTGAGCTCGGGGGCTGGAAAGAGAGGGAGATAATTCGTGGAAGAAATCTTTCCGCAGCCCGAGGTAAAGAGACGTGCCGGGCGCCCCGAGATGCCACCAGGCTCGGGGCATCCGCACTGTCTGAAGGAGCTAGGACGAATGGCTTTCCGGGCACTCCCGAGTTTATCTGGGAACGGGGCGGGGGGGGGGGGGGCTAGGGCAGGTGCTCCCGCTACGATCCCTGCCTCCTACTCCTTGAAAAGTCTGAGGTCTAACCTACATCCCGGACCCCCAAGCTTAACTTTTAACTCCGCCTCCTTTAAGCATCCTTACCGTTAACTGAGCACCTACTACGTGAAAGGAATGCCTCGTTAATTAATTCCTACAACAATCCTAGTTTAGCTATCACCTCTGTTTCCCTATATTATGGATTTAGAAACTGGCACGTTCAAGCGAAGGAACTTGCCCAAGGTCAACTGGTGTTTACAAATGGAACCAAGACTGAACTCCAATGCCTGGTTTCCTAACCACTAGACTAGACAGCCTTGGCTCCAGGTCTCCGACCACGCTGATTGCGGGTTGGTCTCTATGGCGGAGCCCTCGGCGGCTGCTTGAGGAAGGGGACGCGCTGCGCACCGGGGTAGTCCGCTGGTGTCCGGAGAGAGAAGGGGACACCTGCGACTGGGATAGCCGGCAGTGGGCCAGGGTTGCTCCGCAGGCTCGCAGTTTCGCAGCAACCGGGACTCCTCGGGGTGCTGGTCGGAGCTGCACGTGGACCCATTTACTTCCTGACCCCGAGTCCCGTGCATAGGTCAGAGGCTCGCTTGGGGCAACTTAGGGATGACTTCAAGGGATGCTGAAGGGGCTATGAGGCAGGAAGCCTACAGCTCCCGGGGCTGGAAGGCGAGCAGGAAGGCAGAGCTGTGTACCTTCCCTGGTTAAGGGAGTGTCTGCACGAGAGACAGGTGAAACCGCACCGTGTTCTACAGGGCTGTGGGGCACGTCGGAGTCCATCCAAAGATACACACACACACGCACACACACGGCACACACGGGGGAGGGGGCAGGGAGATAACTGAAATCTGTAGCTCTCCTATCTGTAATTCTGTAATTACTTGGGTTGAAAGTTACAGAAATCAAAATGAATACCAATGGCCCTTATACACAATGGAAATCTGTTACACAAGCTGTCTATATTGAAGGGAAAACAAAGTTTAGATTGTTAAGATTATACCCAGAGTATTCCTAAAGTAGTCTGAACTCGAGGTAAACCAAGGTGAAGCGCTAGAAACCTCTTCCTCTGGACACCTCAAAACAGGATTTTCCTTCCGACCTCCTGCACTGCCTGCCCCTCCATACTTAGGCTCACTTCAGCTTAGGTTGAAAAACCAAAATTCAGTAAACAGGACAAAATCACAAATGCTGTCATCCACTGAAAATAATAATGATGATGGCCCAGGAACTAGAGACCTAACTTTGAGCTCACATTTCAGTTTAAATACGTAGTAACCTTTGTGACTTGGGGAGGTCACTGATACTCCTTGAACCGTCGTTTCCCCTTCTATAAAAATGAAAACAGTAATAGTACCTTCTCCATTTGATTGTTGCACAATGACAGATATATGTATAGCATTTGGCATTGTGACTAATAAATATTAGCATATTTTAATAAATGAGGCATAATGAATGGACAGGAAAGCACACAAGGTTTAGTAACATTAATCTAAAAAGACTGAGTGGACATAAATTTGGTGTAATTATCACAGATTAGCCTGAGAAGAGAGGAGCATCAAGGGGATTAGGTAAAGTTAAGAAGAAAATGTATTCGAGACCCAAGCAGCAATCAAAGGAGAAAAGATAAAAGTTTATGTATTTTTCTTTATGTGGTAACATCTCAAGGATATCTCTTACCAATAGCTGAAACTGATATAATTAAAGAGATATTCCTACTAGTTTTGAAACCTGATGTCAACTTCTACCTAAAGTAGATCCTTATCATGCAGCAGAATCAACACTAGGACATCTCTCTGGAAGACTCTGCTGATAACACTGCTACGAATGTGAAAATTTAAACAAAAATGTGCAAGAGAGGGCACTGCTGGAAACTGGAGATGTGTCGATTGTTAGAGCGCATCCTCCATGATCCCAGAAATACGACGAGAAGCCACAGTGCAAGTACTTTTAAGAGGTCATGACTCAAAGTCATCTGAGTATGAAGCATATAAATGCCAAGTAAAAGGCATCACTAGCCATGTGCTATTAATCTTTGCCGTATATTCATTCATTCATTTAGTAAATAAATGTTAGGCACTTACTCTACGTCAAACATTTTTGTAAGCGCTTGGGTGAGGTGTTGAGACGGCAGGTGTGGTCCTTATCCACTTGGAGCGTACACTGCAGAGTAGGAAAATGCCATTACAGAAGTAACAACAGATGCAGCATGTATTGTGAAGTGGGGAAAATAGGATATTGGGAATTCATAATTGGTGCAAAGCCTGATGAAGAGTTGGGGGAAGACTATTCCAGGAAGAAGAAATAAGTACACGCAAATGTCCTGGGCCAAGAGAGGATGACATGATGAAGGATCGCGGAGGGCAGCAAGACTGGAGGACAAGGATGAGAGAAGCTCTAAGAGGGGTGCGGTCGCAAAGCTGAGCAGGAACAATTTGGGACCGCTGATCTGGTGAGGGAGAGGCGTGACAAGGTGAGTTTTAGTCACCCTGGAGGAAGAGGTAATGGCTGCAGGGGACCTGGAATCCTCAGGGGTCCAGGCGAGAGGTGACTGCGGTCTGAATTCAGAGAGTGACTGTGAGGATGGAGAGCAGTGGCTGGAGTTATGTGGGAGAACCGTGGCTAACCTCTGACAGATGCGATGGGGGACCGAGGGAGAAGAATTCAAGGATGACTCACACATTTCTGGTTTGTGCAGCTCAGTGGAGGTGGTAGAGAAAGTTGATGGGGACGGTACACTGAGTCTGGGCCATGGGGACTTTAAGGTGCTTGTCTAGGCCAGCAGCTCACGGTGCACTGGACATTTCGGCATATGCACCTGAAGCTCAGAGCTGAGGGGTGAGCTGGGGCCCGATACATAATTTTCATGTTCCATCCTGGTACTTTATTTCTCTTATCTGCTTTAATTTTTCTCTTTGGAATGCATTACTATTTAACGCACTTTATTTTACCCATTGTAATGCTATCTTCTTGCATGGAATGAAAGCTCAAAATAAAAGAGAGGTTCTCATCTGCTTTGCTAACTGCTGTATTCCCATCCCTTGTGCCCAAAGTAGAAACATAATACGTATGTTTTAATGAATGAGTGTATATCTGATGATCCTGAGGATGTAAATAACTGAAATAATGGGAGAATATCAGACTTATCCAGGGAGGAAGAACTGAATAAGAAGATTAGAGGATTTAGAAGAGAGTGTTCTGGAAGGACAATGTCAGCCATTACAAGAGTCAAATTAGGACTGGCCCACAGGTAGGAGGAAAACCTCTGTGGTGTAATGAAAGCCAAGGCAAGAGACCATTCTGATAAGGAAGGACTAGTCGATAATGTTAAATCCTTAAAAAGTTTTTAAATGTTTGAATAGACATTACATGCTCATAGTATAAAATTTAAAATGTAAGTTACCCTGTCCCTCTGCTACCCCAATTCCCTCCCTAGAAACTGAGGCCATTCGGCGGGGCGGGGGAGTCGCATGGTGGTCCATGCCAGACTTTGGCCTGTGGAAGTGCGAGAAATGCCCACGGCCACCCAGTCGTCCTCCCTGACCTGCTTCGCCCCTAACGATGACGATTTTGGCAGGGGGTCTCTTGGAACACAGGTTACCTGTTGAACGTTTTGAATCTTTTAAACATTTGTATTTATTACTCTTTAAAAAATGAATAATGGATCACTTAGTTTTGAATACTGACTGGGGTGTTTTTAAATAATGTGCAGAAATTTCGGTAATAATGAAGAATAGGGAGAAAGTCAGAAATAATGTGTAGAAAGAAAATATATGTCTATTACTTTTCAAACATAAAATAGCACAAACCTACAAATTACTAATAAACTGTTGTCAAGTATATGGCTTCTTGGATGCACTGTAATATACAAATAAGAACCATTTTAAAATAACCTCTCTGTATAACATATATGAATGCACCTTTATTTTTCTGTGCTAAGGAATATTTTTTCCATTATGGTAGTCAGAAATGCATTTTATTTATTTGTCTGCACACATTGGCTTCATGAACACTGGAAAATAAAATTACTCCTAAACGACTATAAATTCCAAATTATGGGCTCACGACTTAATGAGGTTTTACTTTGCAGAATTTGAAATGCGAATTCTATGCCCACTGAGTCCTGGCTGTCTCTCCTTCGGCAGGCAGCGCTAACATTAAAACTGAGCTTCTATAAACTGTTTGACCACATAAGTCTGATGACACATAAATCAATTTAATTTTTTAACTAAAAACATGCAATAATAAAAAAATAATATCAGTATGTCAGATGTGGTTCCAAATGCTTTATATAGAGTATACTGACATAGTTAGTCCTTACTACACATATGCCCATGAAATGTTAACTGCTATTATCCTCATTTTATATAGGAGGACACAGAAGCAGAGGTTAAACAGCTGAAAGATTACATAGTTTATAAGAAAACATGACATGGCTCAGGCCCTTCCTGAAAACCGTGTGACTTTATAAATAGAACTCTCCTAGATTTATCTTCTCTGCAGTTCTCAACTTATCTCAGCCACTGAGTTAACGTAACAGAAATAAAATTTTATCCCAGACAAAGGATCTCTGACCCTAACAGAGGCTGCTTTTAGCAGTCACATGACCAGCAGGAGCTGCTGAGAGCCGGGGGAGTTGCTAGGCACCTTTTGAAGGAATATACCTTTTAGCACCACCTCCTATTACTCGATTTTCAAAGGTATAGAAAAGTACCTCAAATATAAAATGAAATTACTGATGCTCTAAATCAAGGTAAAATTGTTAGATGAGGACATTACCTAGGCTCTGACACCATGGGGACACTAATTATATTTATGCACAGTCTCAGCAGTAATGAGACACCACACCCCTTCTGTTAGGAAAGGATGGAATGGGAGAAGAGTCCTTTTTACCTACTGCTTCTCGAGACCTGAAGGGGAGAAGGTGTCCTTTACCAACCTAAGTAAACGAGCAACACTGAGGTGTGAGCAGTGACACTGAAGGTCCTAAGGAGGCACTTTTAAAATCTCTCGCCCGTTGGTTTCTTAGGGGTGGCCACTAAAAGATGGTCAAGAGTAGGTAAGCCGATGTGTATAAGTTTTCCAAAATGTGAGTCACATCAGCCTCAGTCCTTCCCTGACATACCTCCACCAGGGCAACTTATCCACTAGACGCATGAGCGAGAATCTTGGCTTTCCAAGCATTTGAGGGCCTACAAAAATGTTGGAATTCTCCAAAATGTACATATGGTTCCATATTTAAAAAGCAAACTGCAATGTTGAAATTAGTTAATGTTTAATTAAGTGTCTATAAAATATAATACTATGTCTATAATTATACACATTTAAATTTTATATGGGAGCCCTGGCTGGTGTAGCTCAGTAGATTGAGCATCGGCCTGCAAACCAAAGGATCGTGAGTTCGATTCCCCAGTCAGAGCACATGCCTGGGTTGGGGGCCAGGTCCCCAGTAGGGGGCGCGTGAGGAGCAACCACACATTGATGTTTCTCTCCCTCTCTTTCTCCCTCCTTTCCCCTCTGTCTAAAAATAAAATAAATAAAATCTTCAAAAAATTTTTATATAGGACAGGTACATTTTCATCTGCTTTACATTACGTCACGGAGCCTGCAAAAGTTAGAGGACTTCGGCATATGAAAGTATTAAAAGGCACCAGCTGTCTCCATCCTCAGAGTTAATCTCTCCCTACTTCTGTGCATCTAAAACCAGTTGTGGTATCTTCTTTTATTTTTTTGTTTTTGGTTTGTTAAAACCCCCTGTGCCAACATCTCCATTTGCTAATTCTATAAGGGACTTTTGCTCTTATTTTTATTATTCCCCAAGCTCGGTGCACTCATCTACTTGTTTGAAGCATTCAGTGCTTGATAAATTATAATTGAAAGTATTATTCACAGCTAATGTTCATCGAGTGCTTGCTTACTAGTGTGCTCTATGATAAACAACAACAATTACTCATTTAATTCTTTGAAGTGCATCACCCAGTAGTATATTAGTTAGTGCTCCTGGGGTTGAAAGTGACAGAAACCAAACTCGAACTATGTATTGTGAATATTAGGTCATGTCACTAAAAACATCCAGGGTGTTCAGCTTTGAGTGCAGATGGATTCAGTGGCCATGCTATTTCACTTCACAATTTGATTTTATGAAAGTTGGCTTCATTCTCAGACAGGCTCTCTTCCAAAGAAGACCATCAGCTGCTTTCCTGTGATCTCGAGTAGCAACCCTGAGATATTAGCAGTTTAGTAACTCCACCAGAAATACAAGGTTAGGGTAGTCTGTGGGGCCTTGGATAATAGTTCCATCCTCAACCCATCACTTGCTCTTATTGGTGGGCTGGTTCTCACCTCTGGTCCTGAAGCTGGGGTAAACCCTATCCGAACCATGAGGACTACGAATGGTTGAGGAATAATTACCAAAGAAAGAGTGTTAATGTGCTGTTACCAGAAAGGGGAGGAATGGATGGTGTACAGATAAAACCACAGATTTCTACTGAAGGCAGAAGAGGTTTTGTTACTAATCATAAATTTTAGATAAAGATTTTGTGACATAGGGGCTTGGATATGACTAGAAGGGGGACCTGAACTCACTACATCTGTCTCATATGAATGTCCTCACAAGTAGCCAATGAGAATGAATGAATGACTACATCAGTCTAGGATATTTGGTCTCAGATTTATGTCAAAGGTTGATGATTCCTACTCTGTATTTTAGCAACTCACATAGTCCAGTGTGAAAAAATCGCCCTGAAAACTTTAAAAATAATCATGGGGTAGCTGAATAAACATATATAAATACATGCAAGGATCAAAAGAAAAATTTAACAAAATTATGAACAAGAGTGATGAGGGAAAGAAGGCCCTTAATAATTGAATATTTGGGTAACTGAGACTTATAGTAAAAATATTATAATGTTAATGTCAAATAATTGCATTAGCTCTGCTTAAACATAGTAAGACCATATTAATATTTGTTGAAGAAATAAATTTCACAACAAACTTTTTCCTAAGTAATTAAATGCAATACTTCCCATATTAATAATCACAGGATAGTTTCTTAATTAGATGTTAACATATGATTTTCATGAATAATAAAAATAGACCCTTGTTTGGTATATAGCTATAACACATAAGTCATTGCTGATACTAAATGACCTCTCCTGACCTTAAATTCTAACCTCTCTACACTTTATTAATTTTCATAAAATACTATAAGGTAAGTGCTGATATTATCCCCATTTCACAATTTTCTGAAAGTGTCAGAGGTTTTGTCATTAAGAAAAGCTTCACTTTAGAAAAGGAGGAATGGAGAACTGGGCAAAGTCTGTCAGAGTATTTTTTAAAATTGGAAACCTGAAGAATAGGTATTAATCAACACTCTTTCCTTCCGTTTATTTTGACATAATTCTCTCGTAACAGCAACTGTGCCAAGACCATGTAGTTCCTTATTCCCGAGAAGATGAATTTGGTTTTGGGTTCAATGACGAAGGGCATGAGTGAAGTGTTCCCCACGAGTGTCGAGTCTGGTGGGGGTGCACAGCCATTGCTCGGCAGGTCAAGTTGGTCCCTTTCGGGTGAGAAGGCCTATCAACCAATGTCTACCTACGGTTATTGTTTTAGATGTAACTTGTCTTTTAAAATTTTTTTCCAGTTTTATTAGGCTGTAATTGACATATAGCAATGTGTAATTTTGAGCTGTACAGCATAAGGATTTGATTTACATATACTGTGAAATGATTACCACAATAAATTTAGTTAACATCCATCATCTCATATGGGTACAAAAAAAGTTTTCTTTCATGATGAGAACCCCGAGCATTTACTCTCTTAACAGTTTTCAAATATATCACGCAGCAGTGTTAACTACAGTCATCATGTTGGACATTCTATCCTTTGTACTTATTTGTAATTGGGAGTGTGGCCCCGGCTGGTGTGTCTCAGTGGATTGAGTGCCGGCCTGCAAACCAAAGGGCTGATTTAATTCCCAGCCAGGGCACATGCTTGGGTTGCAGGCCAGGTCCCCAGTGGGGGGCACGCGGAAGGCAACCACACATTGATGTTTCCCCCTCTTTCTCCCTCCCTCCCCCTCTCTCTAAAAATAAATAAATAAAATCTTTAAAAAAAAAACTGGAAATATGTACCTTTGACCATCTGCATCCAATTCCCCCCACACCCACCTATGATAACCACAAATCTTCTCTCTTTTTCTGTGAGTTTGTTGTTGTTTGGATTCCACATATAAGTGAGTGCATTATTTGTCTTTCTCTGTCATATATATGTTACAACTTCTTTATCCACTAATTTGCTGATGGATACTTATGTGGTTTCGATGTCCTGGCTGCTATAAATGATGCTGCTATGAACACAGGGTTGCAGCTATCTTTCATATAAGCGTTTTTATTTCCTTAGGATATATTCCCAAAAGTGGAACTGCTGCATCCAATGGAACTGCAGTTCTACTTTTAAATTTTTTGAGGAATCTCCATACTGTTTTTCATAGCGGTTGTGTGCATTTACAATCCACCATCAGTGTGCAAGGGGTCCCTTTTCTCACGTCCTCAACAGCATTTGTTATCTCTTGTCTTTCTGATGGCTGCTACTCTACAACCACTCTAACAGGGAAGGAGCTGATATCTCACTTAGGTTTTTGATATGCATTTCCCTAATGATGAGTGATGGTGAGCATTTTTTTCATGTACTTGTAAGCCATTCATGTATCTCCCTTGGGAAAATGTCTATTTTTAATTGGATTATTTGTTTTTTTTGCTAAATGTAATTTATCTTAATGGGAGTTTAGAATTAAGTGATTTAGCTATTGAAGCCAATGATGTATCAACAAAAAGCAGTGACAACTTTGGGAATCTGGCATGCTCCAAACATGCACTTTATATAGAAGTTGGCATGTAGACCCTTGATGGTTCAAGTGGTGATTTTAGATATTACATGGACAGAGGTTTAAATAGGGTAGTACTGCAACTTGTCTCAACTCTCTTTCCATCCTGATTTAGTCACAAAGAAAGTCACATTTTGATGCCAAGATGCCATCGATATTCCTCTACAACTTGTTCCTTGTCCATTTAAACTGAGGGATAAAAGTCTTCAAATGCAAGTCACTAGTCTGTATCATTATGGATATATTCCATTTGTGGTCAATAATACTGGAATGCCATAAAAGGGAGTGATTGATATGAACTTTCTTTTAAATAGATTTATTTAAGTTAAAGCTGTGTAAATTTAAGGACATATTGATAAAAAAGCAGAGCAGGTGGTATGTGGATTTGACAAAAATAATGTAGGCGGTATGCAAACATTTGGTAATCTATGACTAAATAATTTGGGCAGGAACAATCTGCCAAAATGTTATAAGATATATTCTTATAGTTTAGGCTGAATTGAGGGCCTTCGAAGTCTTAAGTGTCTGTGATCATCAGAAGTCACTAGTATGAGTGATCAGCATGCAAATGTGACATAAACCTGAACATCAGCAGACAGCAGGGTCTTCCCTGTGACACGGGGTGCCAAAATCTAGTTCAGTAATTCAGTGAATAGACTGAGCATCTATGCACACAGAAATGCACTTGGTTCTGCAGAGGAGAAAATGATGAATTAGACAATGTTCCTCCCCTTAAGGAGCTAAATTGCAGCAGAGTGAGGAAGATAGTAAAAATGATTACTTTAAGCAATAGAATATTAATGTTATAAGAAAGGCATAAACTAAGAAGAACATAATTCAAGGAGGTTGCAGGAAAAAGAGGTCACAACTGGTTGGAATTAAATGGGAAAGCCTTTACTGAAAAAAGTGCTATTTGAAATGGACCATAAAGACGGGTAACGTATCATAATTATTACTGGGTGATGGGAAAGTTTGATGAAAATTTCCTCATTGGGAAATCAGTGTCTGGCTAAAGCAGAGAGATAAATGGCTGGCCAAATGAGCCAAGATGTGGAGAACAGAGATATCGGGATGCGGATTTCAAATTAAGTAGATCAGCACAGGGTGCCCTGGGATCTGGTCACCCTTTGATCATTTATCAGCTATGTTATAGTTGCCACGCCATTTTGATCAGAGAGCAGCAAATTTTTTCTCATAGTAAATATTTTAGGGTTTGTAGGCTACTTAATTCTGCAGTAGTAGCATGAAAGCAGCCATAGAAAAACCTAAAAAATAAAGATGAGTCACGGATTAAAAAGCAACAGAGAAGGAAAGAAAAAAAACAAGACCCTCTACTAAGAAAATACAGTAAGATCTTTACTAGAAAAAGAGAACAAACAAAATACTTCTCATATTATGGAAAAGGCACTAGTGATCTGAGAGGGTCTTTTATACCATCTCTATATTCAAGGGACGTGAGAGTATTTGGAAGGAACAGCATGGTATCATGGTCATTTTAATCTTAGTGTGAAAGTGAACTGACTTGGGGAAGAAATCTTGTATCTTAGAGTCTTTTAAAATTAGACTAGAAAAGCACTTAAGAATTTACTAAAAGAAATCTGAATAGTAAGAGGGATGCTTATCTAATTGCTTTTTCCCTTTTTCCTTTTGGGAGCGGAGTTCTGTGCTATATGCAAAGCTGGCTGCCCCCATCCGTCCTTCCACATAGAAAGGGAAGTATACTCAGGACCAGAGAAAAGAAATCTATTAAGGTGTTATTTTGCCTAAAACTGAAGTTGTACTAGGAAAGAATGTCAGTGGGAGAGTGATGGTAGAAAAAAAAGGAGCTAACACTTAAAGATTAAAAAAGTCAGTTATCACATAAGACAACTTTTGAAGACAGGAATGAGATTTAGAAAGCCTCAAGTAATCATGGTGATTTTAAAATAAAATACAAAATTAACATGAATTGTTATAGATAAAACAAGAAACTTCATATAAATATCTAGTGTACAGCAGGAACTTCTGGTCTGTACCCCCAAAAAGGTTGACTATGTGCATGAAGAAGACAATACCAGGGCTCCTCCTGAATTCGCTCAGGTCCTTTGTGTGCTCCACACCTCCCTCCAAACACACAAGCACATACACATTTTTTGGAGTGATGACCCTGTCCTGTATGCCACCTCTTCACTGTTGAACCCTCGGGCCACTGAGGTAACTCCGGGCCCCTGGGAAATACCTGGAGAGGTTGTAGCCTCCCAGGATGTCCACTAGCCAGTGATTACCTGGTGGCGAACAGGACAGCTCATGGGCAACGCACAGTCCAGAGATCCCTGCGCGAGCACGTTCAGATATGTCCTCTCAGTGGCTTTGGCTTGAAATCGCACCCTTGTCTGGCTTACCGCCTCCCCCTTGCCTGTCTTATTTCCCCTACTTGCTTATCACTTGCCCACGGACCTTTCTCTCTGGGTCTGCCTCTGAGAGGTAAACCCAAGATCAGTGGAAAGTAAGAGATGCAGCCAAGGGAAAACCTTGGTTTCTGGAAAATACGACATCGCTACTGCAAGTCAACAGATGAAAACTAAATGAAGAGTTAAGTAAGAAAAATAACTAGTTTCTTTATTTACATCACCTGTGAGATGCTTTTGGCGGGGAGAGGGCTGGGGGAGAGCTGAATCAGTTACAGCCTCTTCCTGTCTCTTAGTTCCTCCAGTAAAAGGAGGGCATCAGGGTAGGTGACCCCTAAAGTTCCTCCCGCATCTAAAAAGACCTAAGTCAGGGGTTGGCAAACTGGGTCTCTGTCCAAGTCCAGCCCAGTCCCAATTTATAAATAAAGTTTTATTGGGAATGCAGCCATGTTTATCAGTTTGCATCCTGTCTACACCTGCTTTCATGCTAGAACTGCAAAACTGAGTAGCCTATGAGGTATGTACTGTTATCACCCTCAATATTTTTTAAGTCAAGTGATAAAATTGAGGCAAAGTGAGGTAAGTCACTCGCCCAAGTTGCAGGATAAGTAATGGCAGAGCTGAAATTCACAGTCAGCCAACCCATCTCCTGAGCTGGCACTTTTAACCTGCCCTAATTCTGGAAGGCCATAAGGAAAATGAACACTAAGTACTTCTGGCTCACAGGAACTATGCTGTACTTGTTTTGTTTTTACTAGGGGAGTTAACGTTCTCAGGGACACATGTGGAAGCATGGATTGGGGGGCGGGGGGAGGTCTGCAGGCTCATCAGAGTTGTCAGGAAATAACACCAATGATAAAATATTTTTTCACCATCACATGCAATCCTAAAATGTGGTTTTATGTTCTCTTCATTTTCCCTTGGGTGCAAATCACAGACACCTTCATGAGCAAATTCACAACTAAGACACTTGACCTGGTCCTCGGCATGGCAGCATCCTGCGTTTGTGGAGCGGAACTGATCACTGTATGTCACTTCTCACTTCTGATCCCTCCCCACTTCCTCTGAGATTGCAGTTCTGCACAGGCGATGTGATGATGACAAGCCAAGGGCAGACGATTGTACTTTTGACAATCTGCAGTGTTACAGTTAGTGAGTGCGTCGGCACAGTCTTGTTTGTTGTTGTGGTGGTGGTGTTTTGTTTTTTTAAAAGTTCACTGACATAAATTCCCTCTAAATATACTCGTGTGTATATTTCCACTGAGGTGAAGACTCATTTGGATGGAATGAGTTCACACTGAGGTCAGCTGAGGGGCAAGGAAACATCTCAAAGGGAAGAGGATGGAGAGGCATTTTTCACCATATCTTCCTTAAATGATAGGGGGTTGAAAAAGACTTAGATCGTGGGGAAGCAGGGGTAGCTAATACAAATTCGTCATTTAAAAAAAAAACTTTATGGAAAACATTTTGTCACTTCAATGTTTAATCTAATTTGGATGCATACATTTTCTGACCTAGGGAAGGGCAGGGGCCCTAACCGAGCACCTGCTCTCCGTGGAGCGCTGTGCGCGGGCTGATACACATTAGCTTATGTGCTCTTCCCAGACCCACAGGAAACAGGGACCACAGAGGTGAATGCCTCGTCTGCACCTGCACAGGGAGTGAGGCAGAGCGTGGGTGTGCGCAGCACTGGGAAATGTGGTGGCGCTTCGCTCTGAATTAAAAAGACATTATGAGGTGCATTACAGGGTGGTGCTGCTAGAAGCTTATGAAAGAAAAAAGTTCTGACAATTTAGGAAATTCCAAAGTTTTGTTTTTTTCTTACAAATTGGTATAAAGAACACAAAGCAAAGGCCATTATGACTGTGGAAATATCCATGTATTATTTAAATAATATCTACTTTCACTGAAGGAAGATTGTACCAATCTTCACCTCCATTTTAATGCTACGCCTGTGGAATCTACACATGCGAATGGAATCTGCCTCTGAGACTGGAAAAGTATAGGGAAAATAAGTAATACGACACAAAAATATACAACACCAAAGGTTCAGAGCAGACAGGCTATTTGGAAACAAATTCTGGCTCCCTACTGCTTTATTTTTAGGGGTGTTCTCCAAGAACATAGTACTTTTATGATTTAAGAACTTGATTTGGCAAAAGTTTCTAAGACTTGAACAATAAGAAAACTGCGTGCAAAGGGAAGAAATAAGCCCTGGAAGGCAGTGGAATGGGCACTGAAGTTCTGCTGGCAGGCTGTAGGCGCCCTGTAAGAAAAAGTAGTAACTATGGCATAGAATTTCCTTTGCTTAAATCGAAAGTTAAATTCTAACAACTTGCACAAATGGTGACTTTATATTTCAGCCGGTCTCATTATTTGTTCTCATTCCTTAGGCTACAGCTTTGTTCTTCTATGGTGGTTTACTTGTACCGCTTTCCTGTCCAATGTTCAGGGATGTAGCAGTTCCTCTCATCAAATCTTTTGGCCCCATGGCCTTCCAGACACTCTATGTGAGAGCCCAAAATTACTTCTGGAGCCTCATCACCATCACTCCTTCCTTCACTATGCTCCATTAACACTGCCCATTCATATAAAACGGTTTTGACGTTTGTTGTCCTCCCCCCCCACCCCCGCCACCCAACCTGGAATACTCTTCTTTCCCCCAGGTCTTCCCATGGCTGGTTGCATGTCTATGTGTCAGGACCCATACGACCTGCCCCAGGTTGGCCACCCCTAGGCTTCGCCAACTCCAGTCAAGCCTCTCTCTGTCACATCACAGCCTTTTACTCTCTTCTGAGCTGTATTTTTACACTTCTTTATTGTATGTCTTCTCCCATTAAAATGTAGAGTTCAAGAAAACATGCCTATTGTCTTCAACACAGTACCCAAAGAATTTGACACACAATAGGTCTAAATAAAAATTTATATTCAATGAGTGACTAAATTTCAAATCTTTCCTTCACCACGAATCTTACTTCCTTGACTTAATATTGCTCTTTTCTTCCTCTAATCGGCTATAAGAGTTGTACATTTTTGAGAATTATTATGTGAAACATTTTCATATAGTATATATTTTAAACTTTATGAGAACTCAGAGAGGTAACTAATAATATGCCCATGGAAAGCAACAAAGTGATAAATATCAGAACCAGAATTCAAACAAAGGTCAGATGCTTTCAAAGCTGATAATCTTGTTATTAAGCTCAGTAGCTATTTGCCATCTGATGTGAATGTCTTTTCTCTCCTTTTCTTGCCTGGATCTATAAGGCAGCATCGAAGGGAGGTCCTTGATTGTGCACAGTGTCACACTTTATGATATTCTTTCCCACTCCAGCCTCTCTCCTGCCCTAAATCCTGGGTTCTACCTATGATCTTGACATGGTTAGGAGTTCTTTTGAACACCTGGTACGAGGCTCTTTCGCCTTTCCACAGCAAGGAGTGCTAAGGCGCATTGTAGAAAGCTTGTTAAGTCAACGAACTAAATGGACAGACAGATGACGAAACTAAGGAAAATCTCCCAGAAAGTTCTTGAGAGTACACACTGGCGCTGCTACAACAAGAATCCACTGCGCAAACAAACATGGGGTCAAAGTCACCACTCGGTATATCCCTTAAGGTGAGTCCAAGTGGAAAAAAGTTGTACAGTTATAAGTTAAAATTAACCAGTCCTTTAAAAATTTACTTATTAATTCTAGAACATTAACTTGAGATAAAATATTTCCCCCCCTAGATTGACAGGTCTTAAGCACACACACATGCACACACACAAATGGATTCATTCTCTGGAAACTTTCTGTCTCTGGAGAATTTTCTTAAATTTACATTGATTCTCAGTGACTTTCCTGCAGGTAAATGGCCTTCCAAAATACTGAACAGAAAGGCTCCTGACTGGAAACATTAAATATTGAGTTGGTTATCTATTTTTAAGCATCAGTTGAGAGCACTGAAGTGAGGAAACATAACTGTCTATAATTTAGATCACTTAGTAAGACTGGGAACTAAGTAAACATTCTTATTTTGAGTAATTAAACCAGCTTCTACTTAGAAACACTTAACATCCAATGCTTTTACTGAGCACCTACTGTGTGTCTGGCATTTTCTAGGAACTACAACTATAATGGTAAACAAGACATTATTACTTTGCTCAAGGAAGACATAGTATAGTGGAGAATCAGTTATTAAATCAATAAACCTGCAAGCAGATATATAATAATGTATTGTAATAAAGTATTTTAAGAAAAGAAGGAATAATGAGGAAGAATTATGGGAGGAAGGGGTGTGACAAAACTGCCTTTAAATTGGAATTTGAAAATGTTACTTGGGTACAGAGTGGCACTGACGGTGTTGGGCTGAAAGAGGAGATGACAGTAGGAGGAG
This sequence comes from Mormoops blainvillei, assembly GCA_004026545.1. Classification (NCBI taxonomy): domain Eukaryota; kingdom Metazoa; phylum Chordata; class Mammalia; order Chiroptera; family Mormoopidae; genus Mormoops; species Mormoops blainvillei. The sequence continues at coordinate 23,019 of PVJD01001134.1, forward strand.
ATGAGTCTAGGGGAGAAGATGGCATGTGTGACGTCTCCCCCGTTTTGAGATCGGAGAAAGCCTGGTGAGACTGAGGAGCTCCAGTGTGGCGGCAGTAAAGTCGGCGAGTGAGGCCCCAAAGACAGAGGAGAGCCCATATTTTGCAGGTAAACCAAATAAGGTAAAGCTGTTGGCAATGGCTGTTAAAAATACATTGTCATATGTATTTGTCAGTGGCGTGTTTGATTTAATCAGGTGCCTCTGTATTCCTTTACAAAGTCCGCATGAATTAACGTACTTCATTACTTAAAAAGCAGTTAACAACTGACTGAAATATGCAAGGCACCATCTTTGGCACTGATGGCATTTAGAAATGACCCACCATGCTAAAGTAAGTTTGAGTATTTACAAAGAGGATCACATGATGTACTTCTTATAGTATTAAAAATATACCTTGTATTTAATAGCCTTGAGTCAGCATACAAATAACCCTCAGGATTTGTGATTTAGACCAAGGATCAGGCTCTACGTCTTCTGCCCTTGGGCTGAATCTAGGCTCAACTGCTTCCTGAGCATAGGCAACCTCAGTGTGCTCTTTGAGCCTCAGTTTACTGTTCTGTCAACTGGGGATGATGGTGAAAATCTTCCCTGACACACAGTTATCTATGCAGGGGGCTCCTAAACAGACTGCACGTGAAACAGGTCTCTGTGTTTGTCATGAGTTATCGACCTAATAATGGAAACCGTCATATTTTACTCCACATACTGAACCAGAAGAATCTTTTCTCTTTTATTCGTTTTCAGTCCGAGGGCATTTATGTGATTCTAGCCATGCCTGGCCGATGGTTAGCACTATTAGAAGTGATCATCCGATTAGTCTGGGAACACGGCTGGGCAGCTGGAGTGGTGCAAGCTCCCAGGTGATTCTAATGTGCAGTGATGGCTGCAGATGACTAACCTGGAGGCTGTTTCGGGAGGATGACAACATCTAGCTCCACTCTGCATCCCGACCTTCCTCAGGGACTTCAAATAAGTGGTGAAATCATCAAAGGACAGGTAAAAGAAAGTATGCACTACAGCCTTAAGAAACACGAAATATTCATATACTGTGTTCCTGGGGCCCTGTTAGCCCTTCATATTGTTTGGTGGCTGTGAACATTCGATTCTTTTAACCTAGGGGGCTCTCAGCTCCCACTGCCTCTTTGCAGAACCCAGTGACACTAACTGCTAAAATTATTCTTTCAAGTCATTAATAGAAACATCTTTACATTATAAAATACCAATTCATTTAATGGTCTCCCAGCATCCTGAAGACGCCTATATGTTTCTGAAAGTGTCTGACGGACTTGAAGGCATATCTTACAGAGAATATTTGGGACCACAGATCGCCATGCTCTTTCACAAGTGGTGCAAAAAATTCCAGTGATTCCCCACTACCCTGAATACAGGAAAACTTCTCATTGCTTGAACATGTCTTTCAAGTCTCCTGAGCCGTCATTTCTAGGCACATTAAACTTTTTCTCTTGCACAAACCCTGAACTGTAACAAATGATCTATATACCGTACCCTGGGCATACTTTGTGCTTTTGTCCTCTATACCAGTGGCTTTCAAACTGTAATATGCATACAAATCACCAGGAAATCTTGTGAAAGTACCTATTTATTAGCGTTTATTTGTGCTCATTAGTGGAGTGGGGAGCAGAGTGAATTTCTATGGTTCTAACAAGCTGTGATACAGTTGTTGCTGTTGCTAGAACCACGCTTGGGTAACAAGGCACCGCACAATCTCACGCGACCTGGGTGGCTCGGTTTCATCCTCTTTGCCTATCTCATTTCTGCCTGTCCTCAATGTTTGTGTGACAGAGTGACTCACTGAGACATTAACTTGCTTTCTTTTCCTCGTGGTCCTTCCTGTTCCCCACCCATTTCACAAAGAAGCAAGACCTCGTGTGCCTCGTCTCGTCACAGGAGGGGTTTCTGTTCCTGGACCGAAAGAAAGGTGACTTGCCAGACACATCCTAGTCTGTTTTGTGTTTCCCTGAAGCCTAAGCCACTGAGAAGAGTTGTGCTGGGTTTCTTGAAAAGCAGGAGACAGTCTGGTCTTTGAGAAGCAGCAGGGTGAGGTGAATCCCCTGCCTGAGAAGTGGATGGAGGTTTGACGGGCCACCTGCCTGAGGAGGAGCTTGCGTGCTGTTACCGGGAAGCTGGAACCCTAACAGCAGAGTTCTCAGCTTTGCCAGACACGCAAGCACCCCAAGTTTGGCATATAAACTAGACAATCTTGGGCAGTGAAGGAGGGAAGCTGCTTCTTTCCCATTTTAAACAAACTCACAATCTCTGTACAAACGGCTGGAATAAAAATGCATGATGTGACGTTCTACATGCTGAGGAATGGAAACAGGTTCTAGGTTGATTTATAGAAAATAAACGGATGCTCCCTTGAAGGCTGAATGTTTGATCAAGTTTTACACATGCCACACTTATCTCCAATCCAGTCTCCTACCTGAAGCTGAAGTTTCTGTCTTAAAAGAGTGTCATGACTGAGACAAGGAGTCTTGAGTTTGGAATTCTGATGCATTCCTAACTTCGATGTATGTGAGCCTCAGGGTTCTCATTTGTAAAAATGTGGCTCATAGCACTTTACTCTTAGGATAGTTGAAAGGGTTAGAAATAATAAATGGAAAGCAAGTGGCATGCAGTGTCTGGTTAGTAAATGTTCACTGTTCTTATACCTACGAACCTGCTACTCTCAAGTCCACCATGTTCATTTCTACTGTAATCAAAGCAGCATTTTATTCTCCCAGTTTGACATGCTCAGAATTCCGAAAGCAATGTCATGCACATCATTTATTTGAATATTATTCCAGATCCTCCTACACACCAACCAGGCACTAAACAATAAGCTTTTGACCATGATGAGGCCCATGAATTTATTGCCTACTCCTGACAGTCACTTTTCCATACATCTTGGTGCCACACCTGTAGCGTAAACCCCGAATACAGAATTCACGCTTTATACTCCTCTGCAATCTATTAGTGATTAGTGTCTTGTAAATAATAGATACTCAGCAAATATTTGGCAATTGATTGTTGCAAAGAAATGACTTGATAATTTAAGAGAAGAGTAGGAGAAAGTTCAGATGTAATTTTGGCAATCTGGGATTAGAGAAAATACTGCATTTTTTTCTATATTATGTCCATATCGATGTAAGATTAACTGCATCCAAGTAGGACACAACCCTACTTAATTACCAAGTAGGCTAAATCTTAGGGTACGTGCAACTATGGGAACCAGAGCAGGAATAAGTAGACCAGTAAAGAGAACCACTTTTTCTTCATTTGTTATATAAATATTTTTGCAAATCTTTTGGACCTAGGGCATCTAGGAAGAAATCATCATGCTCTTAATCCAATTAAATAGCTCCTGTTTCTAGAAGTGATACTGCTATCTATGTCTGTGTCAGCAAAATGTGACAACCAATTCCTTAGAATTCAGTTAGTTGGGGGTTAAATTCTACCCTAGCAACGGAAACTTTACAGCTGCTGTCACAAATACAGTAATTACTTTGGTCAACATTCTCCAAGAAACTCCAGCTGTCTTATCAAGCTTGCTTTGTCAGAAAGACTTCTTTCATGTTAGGGGGCATGACTTGTAAAATAACCAAGATGGTGTCAGTGAAAGACTTGGAAAAATATATATATTTCAGAAGCCGTATTGTGGCTTTTATTTTTGCTTGACTTTGAGATTCTAATAATATCTACTGTGCTTTTAGACAATCTTTCACTGAATTTTAGGGAATGCAGAAAATAAGAATCTGTAGCTTTTCTCTTTGAAATTAAATCCATACAAAATCAGTACTAACAACGGCCATGAATGCAAATCTCCACCCACCTAACATAAACAAAAGTGGAGCTAGCAGTAACATACACTCTGAAAGCTCTAAGACTTTATCACCTCAATGTGATGATCCTCTGAAGAGAAGCCTAGCTCTAGACCTAGTCAGAGGTCAAGAATGGTTTATTTTGTCAGTGTAAGTATCCAGGGAAAATCCCATCATTCCTGGACTAGGGGTCCTTCTGAGGTAACTTTTGGGTCATACAATTACTTATCATGTCATTTCTCCTTTTCTTCTGTGGGAGAAGATTCAGTGAGGACAGACCAGGGACCAATTCACTTAGAGTCCTGTGACAAGAAAGGGATATGTGAGGAAAGAAGGGGTGAAGAACTGGTGTCACTGGGACTGATTTAAGTACAATTAGAGTCCAAACCCTGTATGAGAGCACTGAGCCATGGAATATAGTAGAAGACTAGACATGGTAGTAAGCACCAGGAATTAGGTAGTGAATAAAAAAGGTAAAGTCCTTTCATTTAACTTATATCCTATTTGGGTAAAGAGTGATATAACTGTAAAGAATAACAAATAAAATAGCATTAATAATGATAAATAGTATGTAGGCCATGAAAGATAAATGAAGTGAAGAAAGAAAATTTGAAGCTATTTTACATGTAGCGATCAGGGAAGACCAATTTGACATCTGAAATTTGACTTAATACCCGGGGGATGGAAAGTGCCAAAACCAAACTGAAATATACTTAAGGAAAGGGAAATTCAGGCACAATGAAATGCAAAAATCCTGAGTCATTAAAAAGGCTTGAAATAAGTCAAGAAATGTTTAAAAAGACAGTGAATTTGAACTTTAGGAATAAAAGGTTACCTGGTTTGAGATTAGCTTAGAGAGACTGGCAGAGTCTTACAGGCCTGAATAAGGCATTTGCATTTGAAGTGCAGTGATGAAATATGGCGTTGCTTACATTTCAAAATTTACTATGTTTGCCAGCTATAAAAAAATTGAAATTTGAAATTAAAAAAACAATACTATTTACAGTCTCCCCCCTCCCCAATTAAGTAGTTACGTATAAATCTAAGAAAATATGCAGAAGATTTGTAGGAGGATAAAATCACCAATGAACAAACATTTAAACAAGTGGAAATGTATTGTGTGTTCACAGATTGGAAGACTTGATGTCATTAAAATGTCAGCTCTTTCCAATGTGATCCATAGATTCAACCCAATCCTAATCCATGTTCTAGCAAGCGATTTTATAGATATAAATAAGTTGATTCTAAAATTTATACGCAAATGCAAAGAACATAAAATATCCAACACAATACAGAAGAAGCAAAACAAAGTTGGGTCACTACACTCTTTACTTCAATACTTAACATAAAGCTACAATAATCACAACATCTTGTTTATGGCCAAAAAATTGGACACATAGATCAATGTGACAATATAGAGTCCAGGAATAAACCCCTACAAATTTAGTTAACTTACTGTTAACAGAGGGACAAGGCAACCCAGTGGAGAAAGGATATTCTTTTCAACTTATGTTACTGAAAAAACAAGCGGTAGTCCATACAAAATATGAACCTAATTAAGGACACAAAAATTACCTTACGCAATTTTGTGTAACATACCTTGCACAAAAATTAATTTAAAATGGACTGTGTACCTAAATGTAGAATAAAAAGCTACAAAAATTCCCAGCCAGGTGGTCATGGTTTAAATCCACAGTGATGTCATGTTGGTGGCATAAACTCTTGCTGTGACGTGATGAGAACACCTCACTTCTGTGGTCTTTTCCCCCAAACCTCATAGTTCTAGTTTAATCATAAGAAAAAAAAAAACCCATTTCAAAGATATTCTACAAAACGCCTCTCCGCTACTCCTCAAAACACTCAAAGGCATTAAAAACGGAAATACTGAGCAACTGTCACGGTCTAGAGAAAGCCTAAGGAAACGTGTCAGCAGCAAGTAACGTGGTGTCCTGACGGAAACCTGGACAGAGAAACAACATTAGGTGAAAACCTAAGTAAAGTGTGAACTTTAGGTGATAATGTCAACACTGGTTAATTAGTGGTGACAAATATAACACTGATGTAAGATGTTAATAATAAGGTAAAGTGAATGTGGGATATCTTAACGGCTTTTTTGTAAATGTGAAACTATTCTAAAATAAGGCTTTTACTAAAAAGTTACTGTGGCATAATATTCCAAAATACTTGCAAGAACTAAATCAAGAGACCACCAACAGTTAAAACTGATAAATAAACTTAGGTCTAGGCTTCCGAGGGCATGTTATGCTGTACTGAAAACAGCCAGCTTCTTATGCATGCAACAGCATGGATGCATTTCAAAAATATTTTGTTCAGGAAAAACGCCAGAGCCAAAGAATACATACCACAGAGTTCATTTATATAAGTTTCCATGGGAAAGAAATCAAAATGGTGGTTGCATAGAGGGGACTGCAAGAGGGCATGAGAGGAATTTCTGGAGTTCTGAAGATGTTCTATATCCCAATTTTGGTAGTGGCTGTATGAAGTATGTATTTATCAGAACTCACTGAATTGTATTTTTAAAATCTGTGCCTTTCACAGCAAGTAAATTTTACTTCAAAAACACCTACATTAACGTTTTAAAAATACTTGGCTGCTATGGGGAGAATGCATTTCAGGAAGAGCAGTGTTAAGGAAACCCCTGGGAAGGCTGCTTGGCAGCCTGGAGGAAAGCCATGTGATGTAAGAGAGGACACGCGAAATAGATGGGTTCGGGGTACATTTGGAGCTGGAGGCAACCAGAACTTGCTCTTTTATTAGATGCGGAGAATTAGACACTCTTACAGAGAGAACTCTGAGCTTAATTGGCAGACTCAGGCATGGGTCTCAGCTCTGCTACTTTTCAATTTTATGATCACACATGAAGAGTTTCATCAGTTTGGGCCTTTAGTGTCTCATCTTTGAAGTGAGCTAGTTAGAGTTGTCCTACCTAGCTCACAGGTTTCAGAAAGAACTGAATGAGGTGAGGTGCGTAGAAACAGTTTATAAATTGTCATGTATTACAGATATTAAAACTATTAAATGTATTATGTAAGGAGATGGCAGTACTGAAAAATTTATCATGGGTTCTTTAATCACCACCTCAAGCACGTGAAATATTGTAGCTTAGGAAACAGCTCTGCTTCCCTGGAGGGATGTTACAATTATGACTCTTAAATTAAGAATCCCAGACTACAGGTAAGAAAGCACATTTTGAACACCTGGTAAGAGATCAAGATTGCAGTACTGAGAATACAGTGCTATGTAGTGTCTATTATGAATCTTCAAAAATTCTATGCACAGAACTTCCTGCAACATAATTATACCTCAAACTGAGTATGGTTTGTGTCTGCTCGCAAATAAGCACAGAGAGGTATTATTATATCTTCAGGACAACTATCTGGGGCTATGCCACTCACTCTGTGCTCAGAACTCTCATGATAAGTCCAAGGTGACGGCCAATCAAATGCTACTCCGCCACGGTTTCCTAGGCAACTGACACACAGCGAAAGAAATGAATTGAACACAGTTGAGGAGAAAAATACTGCAGCAATTTCATCATACTGATATTTTTCCTTCCTACAAAGAAATATGAACAAGGGGGGACCCAAAAAACCCCAGAATTTATTTATAAAAATTTGTGTATTTATTCTTACATGTTTAAAGTGTAGTCACCTTCAAAGTACCCTCCATTTGATGCAATACAGCTATTGAGATGTTTTTCCACTGCTCAAAACAGTTTTTGAACTTGTCAACTTTGATGCCTTTTAGCGCTTCTGCCATTTTTGTTTCATGTCTTCCACATTGGCAAAATATTTCCCCTTGAGGACTTTTTTCATCCAGGGAAACAAAACAAAAACACAGTTGCTTGTGGCGAGATCAGGTGAACAGGGAGGGTGGGGCATGGGGGTCATGGTGTTTTCTGGTCAAAACTACTGAACACTCAGTGCAGTGTGGGCAGGTGTGCTCATAAATCACCCATCATGAAATGGGCAAATGTGCTGAAAAAATCTAAAAAAAAAAAAATTCACTGAAGCCAAACATAGCCTCTCACAACACCACCAGCTGGTACACTGATACAGATGGGCTCCTAGAACACTCTCCCAGTGGGGGAAGCCTGGACTACAAGGGCCCACCCTCCAGAAGATTATTCTGTTTTTCGAGTGTGTGTGTGTTCCTCACATACACAGAAACGGAGCAGTAAGGACCACTACAGCAATGGGACAGAAGCAGAGCACCCTTCTTGTTCAAAATCTATAAATACTATTGTCTTCTGAAATACAGTTGCAGATAATAATTTTGAAAATAGTGATGTTATTTGTAAACTGTGTTTAACTTCTTGGAAAAGGTTTTTGGGATAGCATTCTTGCTCTATCCTCATTCTAAACTGATATTTGTTAGAATATTTTTGTACAGAAATCTGATTGGTAGGTTATTGAAAAAACATATATTTGGCTTCTTGATGTGTAGAATGTAGAACATACCCAAGACAGAGGAGGTTCTCAATAAAAAGGACTGCCTCAATAAAGAAACAGGACCGACCTTTCTGATTCTATAATGTCCCTGTTTTATCCCGAACTCAAGGCACCTCATGATGAGTTTGGGGGATGACGAGCAGGCACCAGGTTTAGAAGGCAAAGGATTTGCAGTCTTTGGCCATTTTCTCTTTTCTTATTTGCTTCTGCTTTCTGTATACCTGGGGTGGAATCGGTATGCTCTAGCTAAGGTCTAAGTAAATGAAATAAATCCCTGCCTCTCACCTTTATATTCCAGTGTATGGATTTAGCACTTTGAGAGGGGATGAACCTGAGTAATTAATTCATTAAAAAAAAACATATATTAAGCTATTACAGTGTGCCAGGTGCTGGGAATGCTGACTGGTATCCTAACTGATTTTGAAAAAATACTTAATATCCAAAAATGTACTAGACCCAGCCAAATATGACAGAGTTTTTAGAGCTGCAAGGAACTATGTTAGCAAGTGGCCAGATTCAGGACCTCTAAATCCTCAAATGGGATTTCATCAGCACCACCACAGATTAGAAATGAGCAAAACACAGAAAACTGGCCAGACAAATGCATTTCTTGTTTACTAGTTTGGTCTTTAACTCTAAGTCCTAGCTACTTGATTTCTTCCCCTGGAGAATTTAGAAATTCTCCAGAATTTCTAAGAGTTGGTTTTAGTTACATTCAAATCCAGACTAAAGGAAAGTTTAGGTGTCCAGAATATAACATTTATTAGACGGGGAAGCATACCTGCTTGTTTACCCCTATATTCCAAGAGCCCACCTAGCACAGGAGCTGAGCTCAGTAGACGACCGGGTGAAGGAGTGCACACGGGCCCTTCTGCGTCTTTCCCCCCACGGCTCATCTTAGTAGAGCACCAGGAGGGGGAGGGGCATCGGAGAGGAAGCCGGGATCTCCTTGAGAGATGAGATGAAGTCACTAAGATTCAAGAGTCATTTGCTCTACTTCCATCATTGGATGAATACAAATAATGAATTCCATAAGAGGGTAATATCTGCTGAAGGTCGAGTGTCTAGTTAGTGGGAGAAGCGCTGAGCTTGTTTCGTCTCCCGCCTGCACCATGGTATGACTGAGAGGGATTAAGGGGCTGGCTGTTGGGTAACGAAATCCAGCACAGTCCCTTTCCAAGGGAATGTACTTGACCCGTTGGAAAGTGAATCTGGACCATGAAAGATAAACACCGGCACGGTAATGGTGCTATGAGAAAAGTTCATTGTGATGACTTTTAAATCATCCCATATTTCCAAATGGTGTGCAGGTCCCATTTTAAAAAATCTTCCATGTGTATTTGGAAATAAATATCTAGAGTGATCTACAATAAAGCGCTATCAGAGGTCTCCTTCGGATATCTGAAGATATCTGAAGCTGAATTATCTGAAAAAGAAAACGAGGCTGCGAATGAAAAGAAAGGCAGGTCTGCTTCTCCTTGAGAGCGAGAGCTCCCCCACGCAAAAACCACTAAAGTGATTACAGCCTGCTTACAGTTTTAAGACTGCCAAAATACTTCCGAATACCCTCTATTTTCTCCTGTCTGTGGATAGCCAAAGATATAGGAAAAAAGGCAGAAAGGAATACTGTCCAATACAGCTATTCTTAGCCGGTTTCCTCAGGTGGTTAATCACCGGGATTAATTAGCAAGCAGCTACTGTGAGAAGTTGATCTTTTTCCTTGATTCTTAGTCTTACATCATCAGGTATTTTCTAAAGTTAGGCTGAGCTCGTCCATAAATTAAGTATGGACGCTTGCCCCCGAGAGAAGAATACTCACAGGTATCCATCCTGACAGTAGGAGTCGTGCTCTGAGTGCAGAGTGAGGCAGTGACTTGAAAAATACATTTGCTCCCACCCACACCTTCTCCCACTGACAAATGCTGCGCCTCTCCAGGCCAGAATTCTACTCCAGCAAAGAGATTTAGGAAAATGAAAAGAAAAGGAAAAAAAGGCAGGGGAGAAAGGGGAAAGAAAAGACTGTCAGAGGTGTAACACCTGCATAAAACTGAGCATCTAATTGTGCCCACATTCCCAAAATAGTACTTTCCAAAGCAACTGAGAGTTGCTGTCTGAAAACCCGTGCACGTGTCTAAACAGGACACAGTTATACACATCTGATCACGGGGCTGGTAGACAAGGAAATACGAAGGCGCTTGCTGGAAGTGAACAGACCACCATTCTTTACTAATTCTAGATTCTAAGCTACTTAAGAAAGCCACCTACTTGCTGCCACCCCAGTCTGGGGCGCCATTTTCAAGAAGCCTGGCTACGACTTCCTGCATAACAACCCACTGAGTTCGCATTAAACATCACCGTTCTTTCTTTAGGGAACATTCTGAGCCTGTGCTGGAGCTGTGGGGAGGAAGGGGGAGGAAGCGGGAGGAAGGGGGAGTGGATAGGAGGTGGGAGTAGCTGCTATCAAGTAAGTCTGACCCATTTCTTCTCTAATGAACCTTATGGTTCCATAAATTCATTGTTTTTATATACTAGCAATTTATATATTTGTGAGTTTATACAGAATATCTTAATATTGTATATAAAAATATAGAACCTGAATATTTATTCTTATTTAATGGAATAAAAGCCTGAATAATTGGCATTGGGTTTCAGAAAAATGGACAACTGTAGGATGAAATAATAGGAGGTAACATACAAACCATCTAACTCAGAAGGAACTGCCAGTGAGTGTACTTTCTACTGAGGAACTGGCTAGTCATTCCGTGAGCACCTTTGTTTTCCCATTTTGTTCTCCCTCTGACCTGCTTATCTGTAATTGTCGTCTGGAAGAGAAGCCAGGATATTTTTGGGATCACAGAGAGTCAACCTGAATCATAGCCTTCATGAAGGATGGAAGAAGAGTCAGAGGGCTTCCAGGGAAAGAACCATGAAGTCATTTAAGATGCAAGATTTACTTGCAAGTTTTATCCCTTCTTGGAAGCTCAGGAATGATAGCTCTGGGGTATCTCTCAATAAAAAATAGATTCAATGTGTGTCACACAGGTGCTTCTTAGAAGCTCAGACTGCTTTGTAATGCTGCATGATATTTTCACATAGTCACAATATTTTGCTTTGCAATTATTTTTAAGAAAGAAAAACAAGTATTTAAGAGGGAGAGAAGTTATTATCCCATATTACAGAATAAGCTAGACACTCAAGTTTCTGTTAGATTCTCCAGTTTTCTGCTTCATCAGGGTATTGTACAAGTTCATTGTGGAAGTCTCAAAATCATTTACATGTAAAGGCAAGTTAACTGAGATAATAATAAGTATACCATAATAAAACATTGTTGAATGCTTAATATACGTGTCAGGCATTGTGACAGGCATTTCTTATTCATGTAGTTTTATTACAACTTGTTTGTGGTGATGATTAGGGTTATTTGCCAAATACTTCTAGTTCTCTTCCAAGGTCTATGAAAATATTACACTTTCCTGCCCTCTGAAAATTGAGTGAGGCCATATGACTCATTTTACAGCTTGTAAAAAATAAATAGTTAAAACCAAGTCGGTACACACTTACCTGCTCTCTGGTGATCGACAAAATTTTATGTGGTAACTACTCCACCAGCAAAGCTTCCAGAAAAGTAAGAAAAAATAAGTAGAGTGCCCCAACTGACCCACAAACGATGCCCAGCACGTGTCAGTAGGAGGAAAAACAAACAAACCTTTCTTGCACATGACACTGAAATTTTGGAACTGTTTGTTATCACAACACCTGTCCTAGCCTGTCCTAATTAACAGATAACCAAGTAGATATTATCTGCATTTTAGCAATAAGTTGAAGGCTCAAATAAATATCCTTGTTGGTTCAAGTTCAAAGAGTCAATAAAAGCACTGTTACTTGTACAATCCTTTCTGACATTTCAGCCCAAACCTTGATCACTACATTTATGTCACGGACTTGAATTACAATACATTTACTTTTTATAAACTTACTTAGACTTAGTAGTCCGAGAAAAGACTTGCTCATGATACTATTTCTTTGGGATACCTTTTAAAAGCTAAATCAATAATATAAAAATACCATCTATAGCACTTTATGATTTACAAAGCATTTTCACAAAGAGTAACTCATATCTCCACAAGAAACCTGTGAGTTAGGTAGGATAGGCATTATCCTGTTATTATTGGTGAAGAAAATGAAGGTACAGAAAAGTTAATAGTTAGTTGACACACTCAAGGTCAAATAGCTGGGTAATGACAATGACAAATTCTAGGATGAGAATCCCAGAGTCAAGAATTACTCTCCAAAGACCACAGCAGGAGAGAGGTCTGTAAAGGTAGTGATTATTACAGCACAGTGGAGATAAGCCTGTTGTTAAACTCAGTTCTGCAAACAATTTGCAATTTTATTTTGCAATCTCTCTAAAAAGCCTCTTCTCCAAATGAAAATAGTTGCTGCCTCCTTCGAACCCCTTAGCACTATACCCTTTCTAGGGAACTTTCTCCATCAACCTTGGGGTAACAATGAAAGCCTTCAGGGGTTGATGTGCCAACCGCTAGCTAATTAACTCAATCTTCACCCAAACCTTGAGAAATACCTACTATTCTCTTAATTTTAAGGGGGAGAAAGCCTAAGACAGAGAAATGGAGTGACTTTCCCAAGATCAAATGATAAAAAAAGTGCAGGTGAGGAAAATCAGCTAAGGTCTGCCTGACTGCAGTGCCTCATGTGTGGTTTGATATCATTAATGCAGTGATTTCAGGATATTTGTGGAGCCAGCCACTGTGCTGCACCGTGTTGCAGGCATTATGGGGCCTGCTGCTTTGGTGACAGCTGAGACGGCCAAACAGCATGCATTCTAACTGGAGGCTGGCAGCAGAACCATCTGACCTTATATGTAGGAGCTAAAAGGTGGACACAGTTATTAAAGAATGATTCATTCTGATTTGGGGTGCTGTTGGCAGCTAAAAAGTGAGATGAAAACCACAAAACAAGAGTTACAGAGGTGCATCCCCAAATCTACGTATAAACTCCAGCTGTCTGTTTAACCACGGACTACGCAGGTGGGGGAGAGAGTCCAAGCTTACTAACTAGGCTAAAATAACTGAATAGAGTTTTCAGAGACAGAGGACAGCATGTGGAATTTGAGTTCAGCAAATTAATAGCCTGATAACACAAAACAAATTAAAACATCCTTGAGAAGAGCATAGTAAAAGTCAGAGTCTCTGCAATAAATCATGACAGCAGTTGGGACATAGCCCAAAGTACAGTATATGAAGAAACTGGAAAACACGTTCCATACTCAAGAGAAAAGACAACCTAATGGAGACCGACCCAAGATGACCCAGAATTCGGTATTAGCAGATTTTTTTAAAGTAGCTATTGTAACCACAGATGTACAAAAACAAGATCTAAAGAATAAAAAGAGCAAATCTCAGCAGAAATTAACTATAAAAAGAATCAAATTGAAATTTGAAAACTAAAAAATACAATCTCTGAAGGAAAAAATTTACTGCGTACATTTAGTAGTAGCTATAAGATGACAGGAAAAAGAGCCAATAAAGATAGATCAAAAGATATTATTCAAGTTGAAAAACAGAGGTAGGGGAAATAGTGAAAAATGACGAGCAGTGTTTGTGGAACAATACCAAAGGTCTAACATACATGTAATTGAACCCTTAGAAGGGTGCGAGGGAGAGAATGGAGCAGCAAATATATTTTCCAAATTTGATGAATGGCAGAAATTAAGTGCTTCAAAAAGCTCAGCAAACTTAAGAAGGAAAAATACAAAGAAAACTACATTTGACACATTGTCAAATTACTGAAAAACAAAGATGAAGAGAAAACCTTTAAAGTACAGAGTGAAATGGCATATTATATAAAAGAAAACAATGGTACAAATTATTGCTGACATCTTATCAGAAACAATGGTGTTAAGAGGACAGAAGAATATTTTATTTATAGTGCTGAGAGAAGAAAAATCTTGTCACCCATAAATTTATAAGCAAGAAAAATATCACTCAAAATGAAGGTGAAACACAGCATTTTGAGATAAAAATATATTTGTTACCAGTAGACCTGCATGAGAAGAATGCTAAAGGAAACTCTGGCTCAAGGAAAATAATCATAGATAAAATTAGATGTTCAGGAAAGGATGGGGATTACTCTAAATTGTAAAAATGTGAGTAAGTTTAAAATACTATATTTTATAGTTCTCTTGATTGCTCAAAATCCAGATAACTGTTTAAACTGAAAATACAACATTGTATCATGGGGTGTATAGCATATGTAATATAATATATAGGGCAACAATTTCACAAAATGTGGAATCAAGTTATAAAACAAATGGATCTGTCATTTTACATAAACTAGCATAATATTAACTCTAATTAGATTATAAATGTTAAAGATTTATGCTGTAATCACTAAAGGAAGCATTAAAAATAATAATGAAAAGAGAAATGGCTAAAAGACAAGAAAGGATTTGAGACGGAATTTTAGGAAGCATTCAAACTAAAAGAAGGGAAAAAAGAAGAGACAGAGAAAACAATAAAGGGTGAGATAAGCAGAAAACATAGCAAAACAGTTGGCCTAAACCCAACCATATCAATGATTACCTTAAATGGAGATGGACTAAACATGCCCAGTAAAGACATGGCTCATCGGGCTTAATAAAAAAGCAAGACAGTACTTCATGTTTTCTATAAGAGCTGCATATTAAATATGAAAACACAAGTCAGCTGAAAGTAAAAAGAATAAAAACAATACACCCTCCAAATACAAATAAGAAGGCTAGACTAGCCATTTCAATATCGAATAAAGTACGCTATATTACAGTGCATTACTGTCAATGAAACAAAACTTTTTAATGATAAGTGGGTCAATTCACTGGCAAGACGTAACAACCTTAATATACATGCACATAGTAACAGCCTGAAAATGTGTAAAGCAACATCTGACAGAACTAATGGGGGAACAGACAAATACATATGGAGATTTGGCACTCCCTCTAGTAATTAAAAAATCAATGAATCAAACAAACTAGTAAAAGCCAGGAGATCTGAACAATACCATGGAACACCCTGACTTAATTACATGTACAGAACACTCTGCCCATGAACTTCAGAATACATACTCTTTTCAAGTGCACATGGCACAGCCACTGAAATCCTAATGACTACATTATCTAACAAACATGGGATAAAATTAGAAATCAATAACAATAAAATATCTAGGAAATTCCCAAATATTTGAAGATTCAGCAACAAAAAACATAAATAAAATAAAAAAGCAAAGCACAGGTTGGAAAAAAGACACTGACAAACCACTTATAGGTAGAATACAGAAAGAACCCTAAAACTCAGTAATAAATATAACTGAATTAAAATTAGGCAAAATGTATGAACATATGAATTTCCAATAAGCACACAAAGATGGGCTCAAAATTATTAATTATCAGAGAAAGTAAACTAAACCACTGAGATGCTGGTACTCACCCACCAGAATGGCTAAATTAAAAAAAAAAAAAAAGATGAACAACTGCAAATGTTGGTGAGAATGTGGAGTATCTAGAACTCTCATACATTATTAGTCTGGGTGGAAAATGTTACCACCACCTTGGAAAAAAGTGTAATAGTTTGATATAAAACTAAATACCTTTTATATTAATCAATTCTGCTTCTAGATATTTACACAAGAGAAATCATAATATATTTTACAAAATGGTTTGTACAAAAATATTCATGGCATTTTTATTCACAATAGCCCCACACTGAAAACATTCTAGATGTCCATTAACAGGAGAATGATTTACATGCACACACACACACACACACACACTTGTGTAAAGATGGCACTGTTATACTATTCAACATTAAAGAGGAAGGAACTGATACATGCTAAAACATGAATGAACTTCAAAAACAGTATGTTGAGTAAAAGACTTATCCAAAAGAGTATATACTGTATGATTTCATTTATCTGAAGTTCTATAGCAGGCAAAATTAATTAGGGTGAAAAATAATCAGAACAAGGATTGACTTGTCATCAACTAGTAAGAAGTATGAACTTTTGTGAGGTGATGGAAATGTATATTTATTTGCTAAAACTTACTGAAGGGTCCATTTAAGGCACGCATATTTCAGGGAGGTGCCTGCTTCATTACAACAGAAGGAAAAGGAGGCATCGGGCTAATTCCCTTTTGTCTATAATGTTGATGGGTTGAATTTCATTCATCTTTGATTCTCCATTATTGCCAGGAAAGTGCTCTTAGATATAATCTGTTTATGTTAATTCAATGTTAATTAAATTATTGTTTCTGCACCCTCTCTTCCTGTTTTATTTTCTGTTAAACATTTTTTATAAACCATGGTAACAGCGAAGGCATTGATGCCCTTGTCGAGTATTTTAATACGCACGTGTTAATTTTGATTCTCATATTTATGTGGTTCATGCAGCACAGTCACAAATGCAGAGTGTAAAGATGGTGAGGCATCTTTCTTTTTTTTTTTTAATCCTTACCCGAGGGCATTTTTTTCATTGCTTTTAGAGAAAGGAGAGAGAGAGAGAGAGAGAAAGAGAGAGAGAGCCTGACTGATGTGAGAGAGAAAAATCAACTGGTTGCCCCCACCAGGGATAGAACCCACAACCTGGGTATGTTCCCTGACCTGGAATCAAACCTGCAACCTTTTGGGTTATGGGACAGTGCTCCAACCAACTGAGCCACACTGGCCAGGGTGAAGCCTATTTCTGACACTCTATCTGCTCAGATTAAGACCTGGGATGCTGAAAGACATGGCCTGAGTAAATGTCTAAGAATTTCACTGGTGTGATTTCCACCTGTTAATGAAAATCGTTTCCGTCTGGTCTGCAAATCATCATTTTTTGTGGTTATATATAGTCAAGTAGTTTTGTGAAGGAATTTGAATCTGTTTATTTCTTGAAGCAATATATTAGAAATCCTAACCATTTAACAGAAGGTTATAGAAGGAAGGAAAAATCAGCTGCCCAACTCCTCGCTTTAAATTCCCCTGATTGGCGTTACCTTCCTTGGGAAGCTGTCCAAGAGAGGCAAGGCATCTCAGGTCCTCATCAAGAAAGTCCTTTTTGGGTAGGATCATAATATTCTTTGCTTTAATCAAACTCTCATTTTAAAAAAAATGAAGCAAAATGTATAGAGATCAAGAAGTTGTAGACCTTTGCCTCAAATATTATTTTTTTCTTATATTTTAAATAAGAATAACTTTGGATGCAGAATCTAGTTTTTTGCCATAATCATCTATTAAATGCAAAACCTTTGTACATGTACACAACCTTTCTGGCTCGTACCACCTACATTTTATGCATTTAGCTTTGTTTCTACTTCTGTTTTCAGAAATAATTTGAGTCCCTCAAGTTTCAATTTAACTTAGAAATAGGGAAATAAAATATTTTTCATCTCTCAGACATAGCTCTTTCAAATTGCAAATTAGAATCAAATTAGGTCTAGAAAATTTCCGCAGGTGAAGTGATTTCAAGCAGTGTTCACTGAGCCAGTAAGGTCTAATTTTAAGGTTTCTGAAACCGTGTATGTGTTGTGTTGTAATCAGGATGACTCAGCTGCAACCTTCATAAGGCTTCACTTGTCACTGGATTCATTTAGCTTTCTTCCTCATTTCTAAAACTTTGTAGAAACTATGTTCATAAACCAACATTCTTAAACTAGTTTTAATAAGACTCTTATTCTTTAGCATTATTGCATTAAGTGTAACAGTCCATACATTTTTGGTTTGAAGACGGGGGCATTGCTAATGCCAGAGTGTTACAGGAGGAATAGTTCCCACCACACACAAATTGATCTGTTGAAGTCCGAACCCCAGAGCCCCAGAATATCACCTTGCTCGGAAATACAACTGTTGTGGACACACTTAATTAAGATGCGGTCATTCTGGAGGGCAGTGGGCTCCTAACCCAATGATTAGTATACTCGTAAAAGGGGAAATTCAGATCTGGACACGCACACAGGTAGAAAACCATGTGAACACAAGGGGAGATACCAGCTGAAGAAGGCCAAACATTGCCAGCAAACCACCAGAAGTGAGGGGGAGGGTATGGAACAGATTTTCCTTCATTGCCCTTGACTTTGAGATAAAATCAACCCTAATCGTACCATGATTTTTGAATATCTAGCCTCAGTAAGTGTGAGACAATAAATTTCTGTTGTTTTAAGCCACCCAGTTTGTAATTCTTTGTTATGCCAACCCCAGGAAATTGATCCACAAGGCGCTACCACGCTTGCTTACAAAGTGACCAAAAAGTGGGAGATGAAAAGAAGCTATGCCCAATAAGTTGAGTGAATTATGTTGCTGAATCTGTCCTCGGTCTTGCTAATAGGCTAGTTCACCAAGGAGCAATGCCACATGGACGTGGTCTGTGCGTGTGGTTTCTACTTTTGACACTCCTGGGCCTCTCTGTCAGCTGCTACTACATGCATCGCCAACCTGGGTTGTTAGATATTTTAAATGGCGGCTGTAAAGGGCTCCCCAAGGCTCTGGAGGGACTACGGTGCTAGTAAACCCTGAGTGATGCTGCACTACGGTGGTTAGTGACCGAAAACCCTGGAGTCAGGAATGCGTGGGGTTTTTCCACCTGCTGAAAGCAGTTCTGTTTTACTCCTCTCTTCCCCTTACTCCTTTCCTAGCACTGAAATTTGATTTCTCTTTTTTTAGCTTGGAAAAATCAGCTATGGTATGAGAATTAAGACATCTTCTGTTTCTTTTCTTTGACTTACATGATACTGAGATAGTCTGAATAAATGTTATTTGGAATGTTGGGCGGTTGCTTTTAAAAGGGATAAAATATTCAACTTCAACTTAATAAATTTTAATAATATAAAATAAAATAAATAATAAAATAAATTAATAAAATTAATAAAATAAATTTTCCTTTAAAAATTAACAAAGTCTATGATTTTTGTGGTAAATGCAGAAATGACTGACTCCAGTAACTTTAAGTGGGATTTAAGGAGATGTTTGTTTCTATTTCTCAACTCTGCTTTCTTCTCTCTTGGAATTGAAGACAAAGCTATCGAGACTATTAACCCCTCCACCTGCTAATAGCACCTTAGAAAGTCCTTGCATTCACTTTGATTGGACCAACTTGGATCATGTGCCCATTTATGAGTCAATCACTGTGTAAATTCTTCAGATTGGGTTGGGCCTAGGTTACATTCATGTCTGAAGTTCTGACAGAGCATGGATGAAAGTCAGGGACTTTAAATCAGGGGTTGTGATTAGAACAGTGGGAAAATGATTCTGTTCTATTAAATACAAAATAATTTTACCTGATCAAGTCATCAAAAAAAGTTTAATATGGACAATTATTCTGTGGGGAGTACTATGCCAGGGATTGTATATTAAGAGTTAAATAAGACACGCTTCTACTTTTAAGAGGTTTAGTCTAGTGGGGAGACAAATGTATAAGCTAATACATAGTATAGTGTGTTGTTTGTTGTATAATACAGTCACAGGTGAAATGCTACACGAAACAGAGGAGGTTAATAATTAATTTTTTTTTTTTTGTCTGGGGCATGGCAGGTCTAGGGTTAGGTAAAGATGTGTTTGGAAAGGCACCACAGAAGTTGTTTGAACACACCTTGAAAGATAAATAAAAATGAAAAAAAATAAAGGGAAAGTAATTTAAGTAGAGGAACAAAATATTTTCTACCAGCTATTGACAGGAGATGTAGCTTTTGTGAGGCAAGCATGTGAGTCAGTAAAGTAAAATGATCAGACATTCAATCTTATTTTCTAGTTGTTGGTGTCTGTACAATCCTTAGCTTTAGGTTCTGTTTTTTTCATTCTTTTCTTTTTCTTTTAATAGAAAAGTAGTCCAGAGTGGAGTCTGACAGACCTACTATGTTTAAATGATAGGGATTAATTCATTTAATCCATATGACATCTCATGAACATATTAACAATAATTACATTTTACTCTGATAGGATTTTGTGAGTTCATGCTATTTCTGCACCTTTGTATGAGACCATTTCTTTGTAAAGACTCAAATTTACTAGGTTTTTGAAATTTTAAAAGTACATGTCTATCACTGTTTTGTAATACAGTAGCTTAAACAGATGAGCTTATGTTTAAATCCTGGATCCCCAACACCAGCTGACCCTTGGGAAGTTCAATGCTCTGGGCCTCTGTTCTATCTACAAGGGGACAGTGGTCACAATAGTATACACTCTAAGAATTTTTATGAAAGGAGACAACCTATGAAAAACACTTACTAAAATCTTTGGTACAAAATAAGCTTTCAATAAATTTAATTGTTAGAATGATTGTTAGAATCATAAAAGGGATAGGATGTTTTAACAAACAAGTTCCTGTTTAGAAGGATTAACACAGACCTATTTTGCCCAGAAAGCTGTTATCCAGAGTCTAATTTAAAGATGGTTCAATCATAGGACTTCATGTTTTTAAAAGATTTTATTTATTTATTTTTAGAGAGATGTGGAGGGAGGGAGAGAGGGAGAGAACATCGATGTGAGGGAGAAACGTCAACTCTCATACGCGCCTCTCATACGTGCCCCCACTAGGGACCAAACACACAACCCAGACGTGTGCCCTGACTGGGAATCGAACTGGCTGCCCTTCAGCTGAACCACAACCAACCAACGGAAGGACACCCAACCAACTGTGCCACCTTGGTCAGGAGAGGATTTCATTTTTAAAAAAACAATTTTTATTCATAGAGCATTGGTCTCTGGATTGGATGAAACAGGGTCCTAGTTAGTTTGAGGTTGGTCAGAAACCTCAAGCTTATTCTTCGGGCTTCATTTTCCTCCTCTGTAAAATGACGTTAATGACCTCTGCTGCCTTCCAGCTAAATAACTGTATCATTTGGATAACCCACAGAGCCCTTAGAAGGCTCTTCCTGCTCATCAGTCTATGATTACATCAAAATGTTTTGTTATATACAGTATACTCAGGCATTAAATCAGGCTATGAAAACGGTGATTCAGCAAATGTGCTATAGTTCCATTTTATAATGATGCATTTTATGGAAGTATGTGCATTAAACATCAACTACAGCAAAACATGCCCATTTAGGTGTAAATATATGTATATGTGACATTTATAATCCTATAAATAAGCCTGTGGATGTAAAAGGAAAGCAAAATATGTTTAAATATTTATTTTCTAAGCCTGGGTCTAAAAAATTTCACTTTCAAGTTCTGTGCTCCTACCAGAAAAATGCTGGCCTAAACTCAAAACTTTGACATGTGCCTTGGGAGACGGCAGACTCCTGAAAATGCAGTGGGTCGTGTCAGTTGTCCTTTCGGGCTTCTTGAACCCAACGTGAGGTCCGTTTCCATGTATGACTCTGATAGCACTGCCTAAGCTGAAAGGGTATGTTTCCTATAACACAAGATCAATCCGAGTGCCTTTGACGAGCCTCAGGAAAGAAGGGCCAAACACAGTCAACAGAGCCAAGAGTGGGGGATTCAGAAAGGTCCAGCTTAAATTCAGTTAAAGGCTGCTGAAGGGCAATTTCAGTCCTCAGTAGGACTGTGGATGCTCCAGCTGAAACAACTATTCGGCTGTCCCAGCAGATGTGTGTGTTTGTTTTTGAGGCTGGTATATATCATTCGTTATCCACCAGTGGGCAAAACGTTTGGACACCTCTAATGTATATTTTGATAAAAAAAAATAATGAATACAATAGAATGAAAACAAACAAACGAGAAAAACAAGCTAAAGAAAAATCAATTTTCCCAGAAGTTTATCCGAATGTACTATTTTTTTAGAGGGAAGAATGCATAAGTTTAATTCCCTGGAAGAACTCTCTACCTTACAAAATGGTGGGTAGGCCTCTTTCTGTCATATTAGATGAAGGGCTGTAAAGATGACCACGGGGGTGGCACTAGGAGAATTCTAATTACCAGAGGCACTCAGAGGAATAGGATGTAACCAGTAAAGCATTGAGAAAAAAGCACTGAATAATGTACACCCAGGATGAAGCCCTGAATCTTCCACTAATTTAAGTCAAAAATCTTGGTGAAACCACTTAACCTTCCCGAGCTATATTAGTAAAATGGAATCCTTTGCATTTGTCTAGCTTATACCACACTATTTTAACACTGAAATGATATAATGTGTTGAAGTAACTTGGAAATTTCATTGGTTAATTCAAAATTTAAATCTCCCATATCAGTACCCTAAAATGCCACAATTAATACCTAGGTCACAGACAAGTTATCTTTCTTCAAATTCTTCCAGAGTAGTTTGGACATAAGTCATGTACATAAATCCAGTAGAGAACATGAAACAATAACTGATGGTGTCTTTTAAACTGTATATACGCAACAGCTAACAGTGCTGAGTATGTCTATTAGATTTTATTTCCTCCTGTTCCAACCATTTCCTCCCTTGACTTGTGTTTGGTCGCACTTCCAAAAGCTTATTTAAACATTCCCCAAAGCTTTCTTCCAACCCTCATTGCTATATCCTTTCTCACTGGGCAGAGTCAATTCCTTTGCCATCCATGCAGGGTAGATCTCCCAGTGGTCTTCACTGAGACCAGCTACCTACAGCCTGCGACTCTTCCGATGGTCCACTGCTCGTGCCTCATTGCTCGTTTTCCATGCCATACTAGCTACTAAGCCTAACCTTTGCCTTGGATGACTCCTGCCCCGCATTCCCAACTTCCTTCTCAAAAATTGTACCTGAAGTCTCCACCAACCTGTCAAACATAATCAGTAAACCCGAACTCATTGCCTGCTTTGCACAAACTGGCTTTCTTCCCTTCAGTGCTTCATTTGGTATGTGGCATGATGATTTTTTTCACTCGGGCTTGAAAACGAAAGTTTATTTTTCTTTTTCAGTTGTCCCTCTTCCTTCACTACCCAATAATTGCTCCATCTTGTCATCTCCACTTTGTAATCCCTCTTGTAGCACTTGTTTGCTCTGTTCTGACTTCCGGTACTCAGGTTAAGGGTGGTTTGCCTGAATCGTTGCCCTCTGCTTCCAGCCTGTCTTCCCTCCATTTCCCCATCACAAACAGTGTTTCCAAGTCAACCTGAGTATGTCATTTTTGACTTAAAAAAAAACAAACACTTCAAGACTATTTCACTATTTGATAAAAGCGCCAATCGAAGGACTTCCTGTTCTGGGCCCAGTAGGTCATCTCTTTTGTGTCTCCGTCTGTGAGCTCTACGCTCTGTTCACATGCAGGGATTATACTCAGTTATGCAGACTCAGAAAAGGCATCAAAAGAGGATAAGAGTCAAGATTCTTGAAATATGCTTATTTAAAACCCTGCATTTATTCCTCATAATGCTAATTTTAACACCAGATTAAGAGCCCAAATCCAGCCACCTGTGATATCTTCCCCAATTCTCACACAGTGGAATGTGATTACTCCCTATCTGAAAACTTCATAGTGCTTTAAATTGTTTAAAATTGCCTTACTACTTCCTGTCTGTCATTATAGTGATATTTTGTACTTATCATTCACCCCATTAGATTTCAAGCTCCTTGAGAGTAGGACTTTATATTTTGTTCTCTGTAGTATATTCATTCAATATTCATTGAATTGGTCTATTCCAATAGGGAAAGTAATGCTTGTTTTGATTACTTCTAAGGTTGCCATTGAAATAAAAACAAAATATTATAAATATATATAGTAAGGTATATTATAAATGTATATTAAAAATCATCAATTTAGAGACCTGAATGAATTTTTCTGCTTATAAATTTAGGGAAAAAAAATTGCTACTAATTGTGCTTTCTTGTCTAATGTATTTTAATAAAATACTTTTTTTCCATTGAAAAGTAAAATGAATGCTTCCAGGAAAATTAAAGTTGGCTAACCTATTTCTTTTTTGATTCACTCTCTAGCTAGAAGAGACTTAAGAAAGGCTGTCTCTTACAAACTTCTCTCTGAAAACAACATGGCAATTTTCCAAGGTGATGGTGTTTCTGAAGCGATTTCAATTCAGTTAAAATTTCACATACAATAATGGATTCTACAATATTAATCTTCTTAAAAGACAGTCACTTTAAATGACATGGAAGTTAAATGAGATTAAGAGTGATGGGACCCCATCAGGATACAGAATGAAGTTAGAAGTCTTTGGAATATATCTCCATCCATTGAGGTCACTATAATTAAGATAAACTATCTTCTTTTTCCACAAGCTGGCCCTTGGTGACATTATCTGAACCGTAATTTCATACTCGATGGACCTTAGGTATAAATTATTATGAATGTACATACAATTTTAATGTCCATTCCTTCTTCCAATAAAATTTTATTAAGTGGCCACAATGCCCTGAGGATTGTGTGAGCTCATCCCCTAGAGAAGAATTTTTCTAAATGTATTCAATCTGATACTTATTATAATAGATGGACTTTGAAAAAATTTGCAAAGAGATTCTTTCGTATAACAATGTCAGGAAATGTCTCTGTCTGCCTTTTAGAAATGTACATATATATTAGCATATTAAAGCTTCCAATAAGTCAAACAGTTAAGAAACATGCTTGACTTTGTTTAACCCAACATTTACCACACTTTTTGACTTAGAAAAATTTTTACGTCCTCTCTCATCCAGTTTTACCAGTTAGTTACCAAGAGATAATCCTCTGGAAGATAAACCCCTCAGATTTAGTCAGTGTAACTTACAAATTCTTCATGATACATGAAGGTCAGTCAGTCCAATATACCATAGTTTCTACTTGCCCAGTTCAAAATGTGTCTTTGGTATGAGGTTATTTGAGAATGCCAATTCACGGGTAAACTAATTTAATCACCTTTGGGGAAATGCACAATTCAAATGACTTTAAGTGTGCATTTGAGAGATTGCAACAGTCTGATTAGTCAATGAATATGAGCAAGTCATAAAACAGACATCATGGCTGAGGTGATGTAGTTAAGTGGTATTCCATCAGAACCAAAAGAAATATCTCACAGATAATCTCACAGTAAAAGTTTATGTTTAATCTATGAAAAAAATAATACAGATAAATTTTAATCCCTTTCTGATATTCAAGTGAAGGGCCTAGTAGAGATGCAATATATAATATTCACTGAAGTCAAAGGTGGACTGCCTATCTTTAAACTCTAGTCCTGCCTCCCAGTAGTTACGTACTTTGTGGAAGTTACCCACATTCTGTTAGAGTTCCTGCATCTGAAAAAATCAGAATGATAATACTAATTTACAAGACTTTTCTGATAATAAAATTTTAAAATGCATGTAAACATAGCTCCTGACTTTTATTACAAGTGCTCAAATAATGTCAGTTATATTTAAAACTAATAATTGAAAGATCTGATTCCTCCAACTTTGTTCTTCTTTCTAAAGATTGTTGTGGTTATTTGGGTTTTTTTGTGGCTTCATATAAATGTTTGGAATATCTGTTCTACTCTGTGAAATATGGTGTTGGTATCTTGATAAGAATTGCACTGAATGTATAGATTGCTTTGGGTAGCATAGAAATTTTAATGATGTTAATTCTTCCTAACTATGAACACAGTATATATGCTTCCACTTATTTGTATCTTCTTCAATTTCTTTCTTTGGTGTCTTACAATTTCCTGAGTACAGGTCTTTCACATCCTTAGTTAGGTTTATTCCTAGATATTTTATTCTTTTTGAAGCAATTGTGAATGGGATTGTTTTCTTAGTTTCCCTTTCTGATAGTTCATTGTTGGTGTATAAAAATACAACTGATTTCTGGATATTTATTTTGTGTCCTGCTACTTTACTGAATTCATTTATCAGTTCTAGTAGTTTTTTGGTGGAATCTTTAGGGTTCCCTATATGCAGTATTTTGTCATCTGCAAATAATGACAGTTTTACCTCTTCCTTTCTAATTCAGATGCCTTTCACTTCTTCTTCTTGTCTGATTGCTGTGGCTAGGACTTCCAATACTATGTTGAATAACAGTGGTGAAAGCGAACATCCCTATATTTTTCCTAATCTTAAGGGAAATACTTTTAGATTTTTCCCATTGAGTATGATGTTGGCTGTGGGTTTGTCATATACAGGCTTTATTGTATTGAGGTATGTCCTCTCTATTCCCAATTTGCTGAAAGTTTTTATCACAAATGGGTTCTGAATTTTATCAAACGCTTTTTCTGCATCTATTTATATGATCAGGGATTTTTA
This sequence comes from Mormoops blainvillei, assembly GCA_004026545.1. Classification (NCBI taxonomy): domain Eukaryota; kingdom Metazoa; phylum Chordata; class Mammalia; order Chiroptera; family Mormoopidae; genus Mormoops; species Mormoops blainvillei. The sequence goes on from PVJD01001134.1 coordinate 49,486, forward strand.
GCCTTCATTTGCTTATGTGGTATATCACGTTTATTGATTTGTAAATATTATACCAATCTTGCATTCCCAGAATAAATGCCACTTGATCGTAGTGTATGATCTTTTTAATGTATTGCAAGATCTGGTTTGCTAGTATTTTGTTGAGAATTTTAGCATGTATATTCATCAGGGATATTGGCCTATAATTTCCTTTCTTTGTAGTGTCTTTATCGGGTTGTGGAATTAGGATAATGCTGGCCTCTTAAAACGAGCTTGGGAGTCTTCCCTTCCCTTGAATTTTTCTGGGATAGTCTGAGAAGGATAAGTGTTAGTTCTTCTTTAACTGTTCAGTAAAATTCAACTGTGAAGCCAACAGGTCAAGGACTTTTATTTGTTGGGAATTAAAAAAAAATATTGCTTCAATTTCATTAGTTTTAACCTGTTTATTCAGATTTTCTGATTTTTCCTGATTCAGCTTTGGAAAATTGTATGTTTTTAGGAATGTATCCATTTTATCCAGATTGTCCAATTTCTTGGTATATAGTAGTTCATCATATTTTCTTACAATCCTTTGTATTGCTTTGGTGTCAGTTACTACTTCTTTTTTTCTTATTTTATTTATCTGGGTCCTTTCTCTTTTTACTTTGATGAGTCTTGTTATAGGTTTGTCAATCTTGTTTATCTTTTCAAAGAACCAGCTCTTGGTTTACTTAATTGATCTTTTGTACTGTCTTTTTAGACTCTATGCCATTTATTTCTGCTCTGATCTTTATTATTTCTTTTCTTCTGCTCACTTTGGGTTTTGTTGTTTGTTATTTTTCCAGTTCCTTAAGTGTAAAATTATATTGTTTATTTGAAATTTTTCTTTCTTGAGGTAGGTCTGTAATACAATGAATTTCCCTCTTAGGACTGCTTTTGCTGTGTCTCATAGATTTGGGGTTGTTATATTCTCATTTTCATTTGTTTCAAGATATCTTTTGATTTCTTTCCTGATCTCACTATCAGTTCATTCATTGTTTAATAACATGTTATTGCCTTCCTGGTTTGTGTGTTTTTTCAGGGTTTGTGTGTGTGTGTGTGTGTGTGTGTGTGTGTGTGTGTGTGACTGATTTCTAGTTTCATATCTTTGTAGTCAGAGAAGATGCTTGATATGATTACAATTTTAAAAATTCATTGAGAATTCTTTTGTGTCCTAACATGTGCCCTATCCTAGAAAATGTCTCACGTGCACTTTAAAACAATGTATATTCTAATGGTTTGGGCTGAAATACTCTGGAAATATCAATTAAGTACATTTGACCTTGTGTGTCATTTAAGATCTCTGTTTTCTTGTTAATTTTCTGTCTGGAAGAGCTATCCATTGATGTTTGTATTACTGTGATTGTGTTACTTTCAATTTCTCCCTTAATGTCTATTAAAATTTGCTTTATGTATTTAAGTGCTCCTATGTTGGGTGCATAAGTGTTTACAAGGGTTATCTCCTCTTGTTGGATTGATCCCTTTATCATTTTGTAGTGTCCTTCTTTGTCTCTTACTATAGCCTCGGTTTTAAAGTCTATTTTGTCCAATGAAAGTATTGCTACCCAAACTTTTTCTTTCCATTTTCATGAAATATCTTTATCCACTCTTCACTTCTAGTCTATGTGTATATTTTGTTCTGAGGTGGGTCTCTTGTAGACAGCATATATATGGATCTTATTTTCTTATCCATTCAGTTATCCTATGTCTTTTGATTATTTAAGCCATTTACATTTAAAGTGACTACTGATAGGTACATATTTATTGCCATTTTATTCCTGTAACTATGTTCATCTGTTATTGGGTTTTTTTTTCTTCTCTTAAAAAAGGCCCTTTAACATTTCGTGTCATACTGGTTTGGTGGTAACAAACTCCTTACGCTTTTTCTTGTCTGGGAAGCTCTTTATTTCTCCTTCAATTTTAAATGATAGCCTTGCTGGGTAAAATAGTCTTGTTTGGAGGTCCTTGCTATGCATCACTTTGAGTATTTCATGCTAGTCCCTTTTGGCCTAAAATGTTTTTGTTGAAAAATCAGTTGACAGTCTTACGGGTGCTCCCTTGTAGGTAAACATATTTCTCTTGTTTCCTTTAAGATTCTCTCTTTGTATTTAACCTTTTAATTAAGATGTGTTTTGTTGTGGGCCTCTTTGGGTCCATCTTCTTTGGGACTGTCTGTGCTTCTTGGACTTGTGTGTCTTTTATTTCACCGGGTTAGGAAAGTTTTTAGTCACTATTTCTTCAAATAAGTTTTCGATCTCTTGCTCATTCTCTTCTCCTTCTAGTACCCCTATGATGTGGTGTTGTTACACTTCATGTTGTCAGGCATGACAACAATATTTCACCTAAAAAACTAATCTATTAGCTATGGTTACCTGAAATCCTACGTTGGGACATATTCTGAGGTGTCTGGACTCAAATCACCATGATTGATCAGTGCTGTGTGCTTTGATCATGGCATAAGGAACAGTGGGTACATTTTCCAGGAGTGTTCTCCAGCAGTCTAGACAAAGTTTCAGGAAGCTTATCATTGTATAGCTATAGTCTCAAGGTAGCTAGTGCCAATATTAGACACATCCATTGTGTCGCAAATTGCTTTCTCTTTGATTATACCTCTGCTCTGTTGAAATAATTGAGTAAAAGTTCAATCTTTCTTCAATGTGCTATCATTTCAGATACTGAAATAAATTTTAAAAAAAAATTTAAGTCAAATATCTGTTTCATTCAGTTGTTCCACATAATCCCAGTGCTACTTCTGCTTAAAAATGCTAAGGGGCACCTTACTGGTACAGGGTCAAAATAATATCCCATTATCTTTGCACCTCTAGCATCTAGAATATGCTACAGTAATGAAAATTTGTTGAAAGTGTAAGATACCTTATTTTGTCAAATCATGCACTAAGTTTTATTGCATCCTTGATTTGATTTTAAATGCTCTCTCCATGCTATAGTAATATCTGGTACATAGCTACCAACAAAGTTACAAAGTCATATGCATGGATACACAGAACAGACTCATGGTTGTTAGAGGGGAGGGGTTTGGGGGAACTGGCTGAAAAAGGTGAAAGGATTGAGAAATACAGATCTGTAACATACAGCATAAGGAATATAGTAAATAATATTGTAATAACTATGGATGGTGCCAGGTGGTTACTGGAAATCAGGGGAACACTTTGTAAAGAATATGACTGTCTAACCACTATGCTGTACACTTGAAACTAATAAAAATAATATTGAATGTAAACTGCAATTGAAAAAAAATTAAAAATTAAAACTAACATTTTAGGTATCCGAAAAAAGATATTTAGCTATATAGATAATGAATCAGAGCAGCACGTACTTCTTATGAATGATTCTGACATCTTGTGTCTGTTAGTTTGAGATGTAAACGTAGATGTATCATACACAGCACAGCCACGGTTTTATTTTCCCGTTGCCCACCTACACTACTCTCAGTACTGGTTTAGGTGATTTCACATATGTGATCTCATTTAGTTTAAGAAGGAATTTCTAGAATATTATATTTCTGGCTATTGCTAAGCAAATTTTTGTCATATCTTTTCACTGACATGGTTCTAAGCTTAAACTTTTTCCCTTTTCAGTTATTAGTTTCCCCATTTCCTAACTACAGAAAAAAACCACGTCTCTTCAGCACTGAACCCTTACTGCACAGTGCAATGTCTGGTATACAGTAGGTGACTGGTAAAGCTTCGCTAATTAAATGGGTGACAGAATAAATCCCAACAGTCAGCTCTCTCTTGAAGACTTTGCTACTAATTCAACATGAATCCCTTCTTGTTCTAATTACCTTTGGCAAAACTGTAGGTTTTGAACAGTTACTTTGTTCTGAGAATTTCACTAGACACTTTACATATATGATTTGTTCCTCGGCCAAACCTCATAAGGTAAAAATTTCTTTCATTATATGCATGACTCTCTATCCTCTACTCCTGCTAAAAAAAGTATACATTAAAAAATGTTATTTTAAAATATCTTGAAAGTTGTGGGTCATAAGAAAAATGATTACCTCTACATGACAATTTTGCACAGCCATTTAAACAAAAGCACTGCACAGATAGAAAATGCTATATTAATGCAGAGATTATCCAAGTTTCTGGTGAGCATTTCTGAAAAATTACAGATACTTTATTCTACTGCCAGTTATGATTTTTTTTAGCACCACTGAATTTAAGACACAAATGTAATTATTTGGGGGGAGTAGCATTAAAATAAATCATTAACACTAATTCATAAAATAGTTTATTCCCAGGACTATCATCCATAAGTCTGTCTCAAAAGTATAATGTTTTTAGCATTCATTATACAAATTATGTTTCATATCTTCTCATAATTTAACTATATTTACACACCTAAATGACTATAAAATGCATTAAAATCATTAGAGAAAATTGATTGTCTCATTTTAATATGTTCATAAATATATTTGTGAAGTTGTTATGTGCTCTATATATTATTCCATAATAAAATAAGCTTCTGAAAATTAAAGTTAATTTTTATTGGGATAATATTATTTAATAATAAAGCAATTATCACATTTTTTCCAAGATTACTGGCAGGTCTAATTCATGCTTAGATTATTGTTTGTTTGCTTATTTTTAATTGGATCACAGAGTATCTTTTCTATTAGAAGATGCTGTCCTTTTCTCTAAGTAGCCTCGTCTTCCATAGAAAAAGTCAGATTTCCTATACATTGCCCCAAGATTTTAAGTACCTTTTACCTCATAAGAAATTATTGTGCTGTTTATAAATAGGGATCATGGAATAACAGAGCATATTGTAATACAAGACCATCCCACTTCCCACTACGGCTTCTTAGAATAAAGATGTTTAATGTGGGTTAATTTCTTTTAATTAAGTCACAACTTGTGATTCTTGTGAGAATTATTAGTCACTTGTTATGTAATAATTGATCCTAGAAGGGAAGAAACTGCACATCATAATATGTTAGTTCTCAAAAGTAAGATATTTTGTTTATACATAATAGGAGATGCACCAGAGGCCCATAGGAATTAAGGGGCATCCTAAAATTAGCAACATGTAAAGAACTAGTATCCCAAGTTACTGGTTTTAGGTTAAAGTTTTCTTACTGTTCTATTTAAATTTGTTGGAAGGTATGTTTGTTCCCTTCCATTTGCATTTCCAGAGCGAGAAGGAGACTTCCAATTCTTACAAAAGAATGTTTGAATGAATGTTTCCTCCCTTGAACTCCCCATTTCCTTTTTCCTTGTAGCAATCAATACATGCAAGGAGGTAACTTTAGCAATGTGTTTATGAAATGCATGAAATAATTCACTATGTTTCTCTCTGTTGTACCCTCCACTTCTGCTTTACAGTACCGTTGAGAACTATTCCATTTGGCTAATTAAGCCTATCAATTTGTTATTGAGGAGAGGAGGAATGTATGATCCAGTGGCCTCACATTTCTAAAAGTTGGGAAATTTTCAGCTATTAATTTATCCCTCCCACCCAAAATCAGATTCTTTCATGTTTCCCAGTCTTTGTCACATCATGACACACACGTGCAATTGTACTCTTTGGCACACGATGGGGCAAACAGAGGGGTGCCTGGGAGTTGAAAGAGAATTGGCTGCCATAGATTTGTACCATTTCCTCTCAGGCACAAACACAATTTCTCAGTGAATGCTTATTCAACATGATGCAAGGTGTTTTTGTTTTCTTTTTACTTTCTTCTTTACTTCTTTAACACAGCTGCTAAAGACTGGTAATCTCAAGGGAAAGGCACTCTGACTGCATGAACCCCAAGACAGTAACAGAGACCTAGAATCCAGCCTATTATAACATTGATACTGGTAGAGGCCAGTCTTACTTAATTGGCACTTTGACATGCCAATTATAACTGTTCTTACATCTTCCTTGAAACAGGTTTTTATTAAGCAACTAGAGAAAGGCAGAATGTTGCAAAAAAGATTGTAATAGAATTTTGTGAAATGCGACAATGTTTGGGAAACAGTAATTGTAAAATAAGCATTGATGGTCATATTTTAATGAAGAGTGTAGTCAAGAAGCATTTTTATGACACATATTCAGTAGAATATATTTAGATAATTCTCAAAATCCTGTTATCAGGGGCTTCACAGAGAGAGAGAAGCTGTTAAAGACGATACATGCACATTATCGTTCATGACTGTTGGCTTTGTTTGCCACGTAGATAACACTGATCAGATGTAAATGCAGAAAAAATTACCACTGATTCATTTTCATTTCTTATCTACTGTGTACTTTAACATTTTATCAGAGAGTAAAGTGAAATAAATGAACAGAAATGGTATTTCCCTACATTAGGAATTTTTCATCAAATTCACTTTCTAATATTTCTCACCCCATCAACCTTCCTAACATCCCTAAGGGCAAGTTCAATACATAAAGATGGAAAGACTGGAGATATTTTGGCAGATGGCAAAAAATATGTGATTGATCCCAACTGACATAGTTGTTTTGTATTCTTTATACTTCACTTTTTTAGAAGGAAAGTGCCTCAACATAATAAAGGCCATACGTGACAACCCCACAGCTCTTTGTTCTGTTTGACTTACATTTATAACTATTTGCTCTAACATTTGTTTCCCCTGCTCCAGAGGCACAATACGATGACAGGCAGCGCTGAAGCTCATACAACACAGAAAACATGTAAAAGCAGATTTTCAGATTTGGTTTCCTAAGTTATCCCACTATATTCATTCGTCTCTGGTTATCTGTTTCAGCTGAAAAAATGTTCAATTTCTAATTGGTCTCTATAAATGAATATGATTTTTTTGTTAACATGTGTTAAGCCCCATGTTCATCATAATCTGCTACGCTTTGTGGTTATATGGATATGTTAAAAGTGGCTATAACACTGTTTAGGTAGAACAGACTAATAAAAAGATTATTACATTTATTTTGCTTCATAGTTCATATGTAAGGAAACTGCAGCTATATTAATGAGGTCTGACTCCAAGTACAGAACAAAATAATAATTTTGTGCAAGCCTTGCACTGGTCTGTTGGCTTCTCTTTGCATTTTTGCTATACTTTTTACTTTTATTGTTGTTCATAAAGTTTTTGATCAGTTATCTGGATAAGCCAAACAATGCAGACTTATAACCCAAGCCTGGAAGTTAAGTCTGCATACATATTATTGAAAAAGTTGATTAAACTTTCTCTTATCTTTTTCAATTCATATACTAACACATATATGAACACAAAATTTAAGCCATTATTCAAACTTACACATTTTAACTAAATTCATCATTTTTATATAGGCTTTTTATATTGAAACTTTATGTTAGTGACTTTTTGAAAGGATAGCTCTTTATTAAAGTTACATTAAAATACAGGTTTTTGCCTGAGTCAATGACTTCATCAAAGTATCATAAAGAGTGTCCTGGCTGAGCGCTATTATCATGATTTCCATACAGGAATCGGTATTTCAACAAACCAACAGTTCATTTGTTTTTCTAACTTATCTTCATCCACAATTTTACCTGAGAAATTATACACTTGTTATATTTATTCTTCTCTTTAATTCACTAATGATAAACTGCAACTAAATGCCATTATGGTCAAAGACACAAAGGAAAAATATAGTCATTGACTGCTGAACATATCAGTTATTATCTTCAAAGGCACAAAGAGCACAAAGAAAGTCAATATAAGGCAGTTATTTCAACGTGGGATTTTAAAGGAGAATGTATGGAAATCAACACTATGAGCACTACATGTTTTAGAAGTGGGTGGTGAATGACGTGTGCTAAGAAATTTCTTAGCCATAAACTCCACCTTTGCCTTACCTTCCAAAGGACTTTATATAAAAGAAATACTCTTTTTCTGGAACCTCAATTTGCCATTTTGCTGTCAAACAATAGTCACTGACAAACAAAAGTTGAGATCTGATGTGTGAAAATGTAATGGCAGCTGTGAAGAACTTACTCCTAAAACTTTATGTAGGTGTTAACTCAGTGGTGTTACTAGGCTCCATTTACACTTTGGTGATAGATCCTTAGAACATATGTCCAGCATGAAGATATTCCCTGAAACATCCTTGGATCAACCTGAAGGTGGTGACACGTTTCAGGCTGAAAGGATCTGTGAAAATGACATTTTCGGCAACAGGAAGAGCACTGAGATTTGAAGATCTGAGATGCGAAATCTCTGTTCTCATGCTCTCAATACTGAAAGGACACAGAAGGTGCTGAAATATCCCAAGTGTCATCATTTCCTGGTGAGACTGGCACATATGAGTGATTTTAGACACTCTGCTAAAACACTTCTCTTGATGGAATTATGTTGCTATTAACCTAGTATATGTAGTCTTTCTCATGTAAAATTCCTATTTGTCTTTTTAAAATCCATGTATCTTCTGAAGCATAAAGAAGGAAGCTTTCTAGCCAAAACACATTCAAAGGTAGGTTGAGGATAAATCAAGTAAAAGATTGCAGAATTATCTTCTTCCTATCCTTTTACACAACTTTTTATCCTGTTACAGAATTTTCTATCCTTTCACATGAATTTCCTTTCCTAGGGTTCATTTCTGAAGCAAGCAACTTCCTTGAGATTTTGGCAGGAATGTTCCCCCAAAGTACTGTGAACTTGAAAGAAACATGGGATTTGTAGATATTTCAAAAGTATCGCTCACTCTCTGCCAGATCAAAAGTGTCTCTTTCCTTCCGATTTGATTTCCATTCAAATAGAATGAATAATTGTATGCCAGAATACTGCAGGCTGGTAGACCTGAGTTACCTTTTTCTAACTAATCCCTAAAAGCTTTTTCATTGTTACAGGTACAAACTATTTAATGCTACCAAGTAAGGATGCTGTACTTAGTGTTACGCTCAGTGAGAAAAACACTGAATAACCCTGAAAAAAATGTTACAAGAATTTGAGAAATAGATGTATTTGGATGCAACATTAAGGACGTGGGTGTCCAAGTGATGCTTATCACAGAACTCTGAAGAACACCATGTTATCATACATTTTGCAAATAAGACAGAAAAAAAAATGATTCCACCTTCGGGAGAGGAATGGCTCAGCACTGAATTCTCACAACTGAAGCACTGAATTTGTAAGGGAGTAAATACCTCTAGTAAGTACAGAAACAGAAGATCATCTTTTCCCCCCCTGTTTTCCAGAACATGTGGCCTGTGGGCAACTGGAAGAACTACCCACAGGCTCCGTTTTCTACCCTTTCTCTCTCAACCAAACATCAGTGATGTGACTGGAATGAAGGTCCAGCAAGTTTGAATCTCTGCTTTCAGAATTTGAAATCAACTTAAAACACTTTGATTGAGTTAATTTTTCTTGTTGGCCTTTGGCCTGGGAATTAATTTATCATCATTTTATCAGACAGAGGTCTAATACTTGTTTACATTATGCTGTATAATTTAATAGAGCAAAATCCCAAGATCGTTAAACTTAAGAAACTGACTTCGGTTGATATAAGCTTAATGAAAGGCAGCTGTTATTTCTCCTCTGTTCCCCAAATGACTTTCCCTTTCCCTGAACAAGTAAAACACTCTCACAGTTGCCAGGAAGGAAAAAAAAACAACTATGAATACAAAATTAAAAAGAAAACATGCTGGGCTCTGAATACAGGTAGCAAAAATGTCCACACTCAGTCATGCCTCACGAAGTTCCTTTCACACAACTGAAGTGCTATGTATTTTTATATTCTTTGTAAACAGGACATAAAATGGCATAACGGTTCAATGAGTCCCATGCCTGAAATACATATCTCTATTAAACTGACAAGTTTCATTTATTGGATACATTTACAGGCTTCTGTGAGCATTGTTTAAGGTAGGAAAAGTATAAATACTCTATATTGCCCCATTTCTCTATCTGATACAATGACCATGGAAATTTCGATTTTTGAGGTACAGCATGAGGTGCTAAAGAATCTGTTCATGAAGTATCTAAAATATTAAAAAATGGAAAAAGATTTCTCCCTACAAAGTTGCAAAACTTCTCAATATTTTTCTTTTCTAAAAAATATTTTCTTTTTTAAAAAAGATTTTATTGATTTTAGTTTTAGACATAGGGAAAGAAAGGGAGAGAAACATCACTGTGTGGTTGCCTCTCGTGCGCCCCCTACCAGGGACCTGGCCTGCAACCCAGGTATGTGTCCTGACTGGGGAATCGAACCCACGACCCTTTGGTTCGCAGGTTTGACACTCAATCCACTTAGCTATATGAGCCGGGGCTCAATATTTTTCTTGACACTCCCCTCCCGTCTTGCATATAGGTGTTTCTTGTGTTAAGTTCTTCAGTACCCCAACAGATAAACTAAACACCTGCATAGATTCCAATAACACAGGAGCACTGAAATAATAAGAACAACCGAAATATTTTCATATATTATATTTTTAAAAATCACAAGCACTGTCATGAACCAAAAAATAATATGTTTGCTGGACTTCCTTACTCTTATTTTATTTGGGGGCTTATGTAATTTGAAATCTATACACAGGAATATGATCTTAGTTCAATGCTTTAAGGGTATCTCCAATTGCGTCTTCTTGAAAAGAAAGTATAAAAATCGGCAAATGACTGTGATATTAAAATTTATACACTTTCCTTGAATATCTGTTTTTTAAGTTTTGGAGGGCATAACATTTCCTGACTCTTTATTGACCAAATACTTCCTGTAGAATTATGTGAGTACAGAGAGAGAACGCCTCATTTTAGCTGGCTCAGAGGTGAAGACTTGGAATAGACATTAGAGAAAGTGGGGGCTCAGGCTGACCAAGAATAAGTCCACTAAGTGATGAGTGCACACAGAATCATGGTAATTTTGGGCACTATGCATTTAGTGTGTTTATAAACAACGGTTTAAAATTTTTTCTCCAACAGTAAGCAGCAATATGAGAAAGTGTGTGGTGTCCTAGGCAGAGTTGTATTTCTGTCAAATTTGTTGATGCGTGTGCTGGCGGATGGGGGCAACAGGTAAGAAGACGGCTGAGACGATCAAGCTCGTGGTTCCGTTAGGGTGGGGAAGAGATTCCGAGAAGAGGCATGCAGGCTGAGGGAGGCGGACAGGTCAAAAGACTGAAAACCTCTTTGGGAGCAGAAAGCAGAAGCAATGAGAACCTGAGACTGAGTGGTATTCAGAGAGTAAATGCTGCTACGTATCTCTGAGGCAGAGCTTTCTAGGTGTGTCCCTGGAAATAGGTGGTTTAAGTGGACTCAGTTGGACCGCTGTTGAAGTAAAAATAGGTCCAGGATGAGCCAGTTACATGAATAGTAGACCATCTCATAGTCATGGTAGTTTCGGTGGAGGTGCAAGTCGTGAGTTGTGCTTCTAAGTGACTTAGGCCAAGTGACTCAAAGGAGAGTAGCTGGCTTTAGATTTGCTGTCATTTCTCCATGAAACTGCGATTTGACCTTCTCCACATGACTCATTCTCCGTGGCAGTCATTCATGCTATTTGTCTAATATTTCTGACTCTCTGCCCTGCATGCACATAATAAGATTGTACATCCTGACCCTCCTGAAAACCAAGACAGTGGGTTTTAGATGCATTTAAATTTTTATTATCTCTATTAATTTTAATAATGATGACAGCAGATACTATTCACCAACTGCTTGCTTATAAGGCCTGCACTGGGCCAAGCAATTTAAGTTACCATTTTATGTAAACCTTACAACTAGCTCTTAGTATCTCTGACGCAAGTGAGAAAATGAAGGCGTATAATATTTATAACCTGAAAGTAGTGGAGCCATTTTTAACTCAGGCATTCTGTGAACAAAGAGTATTAAGAATAAAAAGAGGTGTGACAATAAATTTAGTGTGTCAACATGACTGAGCTGTGGGTGCTCAGATATCCAGTTAAACATGATTTCTGGGTGTGTCTGTTAAGATGTTTCTGCATGTGATTAGCATCTGCATGTATCAATTGAGTAAATCTGCAGGTTGAGTAGAGCAGGTGGCTCTCCCCAGCGAGGGGGTGGGGGAACATCAGGTGATCCCTTATGAGCCTGAACAGAATGAAAAGGAGGAACGAGGCAGGATTCGCTCTTTCTCTGCTTCACTGTCGTTGAGCTAGGACACTAGCAGTCTCTTGCACTTGGACTGAAACTTCGGCCATTTGTTTTCTGGGTTCTCACACCTTCTAACTCAGACAGAAATTTATACCCCCAGCTCTCCTGGGTCTCCCGCTTGCTGACTGCAGATAGAGGAACTTCTCATCCTCTGTCATTATATGAGCTGGCTCTTAATAATAAATCTCTTTATACCTTATTGGCTTTATTTCTCTAGAGAACTTTGACTAAAACAAACGGGTTACAAAATTTGGGTAGCTATTTTTCTCCCCAGTATAGACTTCTATCCTTTCGTATTCTCCTACTCTTCTTCTCCACACAAATTCTAAGAACATCATCATTTTCTCTATTGAATTTCCAATATATCTATCAGTGGATACTCAGTGGGCACTAACCAAGCAAAACTGAAATTTAATAAGAGTACTCGAGGTTTGATTTTTTTCCAGCTTTAATGTAACGCAGCCTGTAGATTTCTGGGAAGTTTCTCAGAGTACACAGGGGCCTCATATGGCTGATTCATCTACACACCTACCTAAAAACAAGACTCCACACTAAATAAAGTAAGTTCATTTCTGGCAATTCAATATTGAATCACTCATTGAGATAACCTTATAAATAACTCCAAGTCAGCAATATTAAAAATAAGTATGCATTTACATCTACCTTTCTACTATAGAAAAAAATGAAAATATTGAAAAAATATCTCGTTTCCTTATAATGTCCATACCCCCTTACATTCTAATCACTCACACACTGGCACTTCCTAGTGTGCTTGAATAACATTATTTGCAACCAAGTAAACATTTTTATAGCCCAATCAATACATTAATTAAATGCTGAAATTAAGCACTATTATTATACACTATATTTTACTGATGTAAATATTAAATGAAAGTAGGATTTAAATAAAATATATCAAAACATAAAAGCAAGATGAGTGCCTTTTAAAAGTTGTTTCCTAGTCTTGTGCCTCAGAAATAGAAACAAAAAAAATGATGAAACTTAGTTTAATGTTTATTTTATATTCACTAGAACACCACACTCAGTCTGTGCTCATGGAATTTCTGATCCAGGTCATATTACTTAGACATAAATTCCCTGTCATTGGGTTTTGCCTTTAAAATACAGAAACACCTCACTTAATTGTGCTTCACTTCACTGCACTCAGTAGACGATGAGTTTTCTTTCACCAATTGAAGGTTTGTGGCGGCCCTGAGAAGAGCAAGTCTGTTGGTACCATTTCTTCAACAACACCCCTCACTTCCTGTCTCGGTGTCACGTTTTGGCAATGCTCACAATATTCATACTTTCCCATTATTATTATATTTTTACAGTGATCTGTGATCAGTGACCTTTGATGTTACCATTATAAGTACATGGGGGCATCACAAGCAAACCCCATATACGTACAATGAGACTGATGTTGTTTTCCTGCCTGATAACACAGCACTCATTCTGCAGCCCATGTATCAAGGGGTAATTTTGAATTTCAAGTATTATATAAGGAATCTATTTTGTAAGGCTATATTGCTGCCATAGTTAGAATCCCATGGATCTGGTCAAAGTAAATTGAAAACTTTCTGGAAAAGATTCAGCATTCTAGATGCCATTAAAAACATTTGTGATTCATGTGATGAGGTCAAAATGTCAACATTAACAGGAATTCAGAAGAAGCTGATTCTACCCCTCGAGGATGATTTTGAAGGAGTCAAACCTTCAGTGAAGAAGTAACTACAGATGTGGTGGAAATAACAAGAGAACTAGAATTAGAAGTAAAGCCTGAAGATGTGAATGAGTAATAATGATCTCAGGACAAAACTTTAAAGGATGATGAGTTGCTTCTTATGCATGAGCAAAAAAGGCAGTTTTTCAAGATGGAATCTACTCATGCTAAAGATTCTGTGAAGCTTTCTGAAATGAAAATAAAGGTTTTCAAATATTACATAACTTAGTTAATAAAGCAGTGTTAGGATCTGAGAGAACTGATTTCAATTTTGAAAGAAGTTCTGCTGTGGGTAAATGGCTAACAAACAGCATCGCGTGGTACAGAGAAAGCACTAGTGAAAGGAAGAGCAAATTGATGCAGCAATGTCACTGATGCCTTATGTTAAGGACGAACCACGGCCACCAAACTTCAGCGACCTCCACCCCGGGCAGTCAGCGACTACCAACATGGAGGCCCACCCCTTGCCAGCACAAAGATTATGATTTACTGAAGGCTCAGAAGATTATTAGCATTTTTTAGCAATACAGTATCTCCTAATTAAGGTATACACATTGTTTTTAAGACATAATACTACTGTACACTTAATAGACTACAGTATAATGTAAATATAACTTTTAATTTACTAGGAAACCAAAAAATTTGTGCGACTTGCTTAATCGTGATATTTGCCTTATTGCCATGATCTGGAATCGAACCCTCAATATCTCAGAGATAGGCCTATAATTGTTCTTTTTTATTAGAAGCAATAAGGAACTGTGGGCCAAAGTGAGATCACCTTTCATCTTTCACAAATCTTAAGGGACTGTGTTTCCAAGACCATCCAATGTTAACTGATTGATGTGATGTGACAAATTACAAGTAGTTTTTAATGGGTTGGTTTGGACATGTTGGGAATTGCATTTTTCTTTGCCTTATTCATTTTCCTTCTTGACAATGCTTTTTGACATTCAGATTCTGCTACCTAGCACACTGTGGGTGTTGGAGGTACATAATTAAATTTATCTCGATGATTCTTTTTGCATAAAAAGCTAATATGAAGCTCCATAAATCTCCCTCAGATGTGCAAATACATGAAGAGCACTCAAGGAGAGAAGCATAATTGAATAACAACCTTGAAGTGTACACCATACCATGGTTCTTACCTGGTCACATAGATCTCCCTGCGTAAGCATTACAGGAATATTTTGCAAGCTGATCCAACAGCAGAAGCTGCAGAAAGGGAAATAATCGTTCAGTGAACTTGCAGTTTTTCAATCTGCTTTATTCTATATGAAATGATACTACCTGAGATATTTCCTATCCATTGTAAAATGACAGTTATTAAAATATCGTAATTTATGAACATCTATATGTGTATATACATATGCACACAAGGAAGTATACACATAAATTGGAAAGAATGGAAACAATAAAAAACAATAAACTAAAGTTTATTTATTCACATGCTCATTCAAATAATATTTATTAAATACTTATTGCATGTCAAACATTGTACTAAGTGCTATGGAAGTAATTCTTTAAAAATCACTTTACATTCTAAGTAGTAGGAGGAAGGCTCTTAAATAAAGAATTATATAAAAATATTTAATTACCATTATTATAAGGGCACAACAGAAGTACTACGTGATGTGAGAATATATACTGAAGGCTCAAAACTAGTTATATGAGGGAAGATGTTGAGAATAGGTAGATTTAGCTATGAAACTGACACTTAAATTGCAACCTGGAGTATGAATTACTAGGTAGAGAGGATTACCAAGCCATATCCATCAAAATATATGCATTGCCTGGATTGTAAATTTAGAAGCCTCTGAAGGAGACGCCTCAATGGGAAAGACTGCATAATGAATGAAAGGCATCAAGTCTTGTATATTTAACAATATCCCAACCACCAGTACAAATGAAATAGTGTTTTGCAACTAAAGACTGAAACCAAAAAATGATTTTGAGAAGAAAATTGTTTATTGCTTCTATTTCTCTGTTGCATCTCCTATTTTCTCCATAAATCCTTTTCCCATTTTGACCCCCTAAGAGTCCTGAAAAAGGATTATGAAATTGTGAAAGAAGCAGTATTTGAGCAAAAGGCAAATAATAAACAGCAGGCCAGGCTATTACACATTTGTTGCAGACATAAATCTCTCTTGACAAATTCTGGCATGCAAAAAATGAAACTTACTCCTTCCTGACGCTACAGTGGTTGGGCCCCAGTCAGCGCCGAGGCATGGGTTGCGGACGGGGCTCCCGCTCTCAAGCATCGGCCCACAGAGCTGACAACGAAACTCCACTGTCCTTGCCTGCCTGGCCCTGTGAGTTCCAGTGGTAGCTCCCAGCGGCTCCTGAGCTATTGCTGGGGGGCAAACATCTGCTCGTAGTCCGATTTGCCTGATCTATCATGCTACCATGTCCACCCCAAGGCCTTAGCTCCTAGGTGGTGTAGCTGGGAAGAAGAGCACAGCTCATTTGTTCTTTCCAGACCCACGTATAGAACAACAAGGAGATAGTATGTCAAACAGATCGGATTAGCAAAAATTAAATAAAATAAATCTGACAATATCAAGATTTGGAGTCAAGAATTTTTATGTAAAAGTGCTGAGGAATTGATGTATTGGTAAATCTACTTTGGAAAACAATTTTGCAATATCTAATAAAAGTGAAAATGCACGAGCATAAAATCCTTCAAGGGTAGTCATATGTGTATAATAAGAGATGTATAAAAAGATAAGCATTATAACATTTGTAATCTAAAGGATCAGAAACAACCCAACCCAAACGTTTAGCCACAATTCAAACCTAAAATTGAATTTTGGTATATACAAGTCTAGAAAGCAACATTAGTGAAAGGAAGCAATGGCAGATTGATATAGTATAATAACATTTCTGTAAATTAAAAACATAAAATTTCTCTACTGTACATACACACACATAAAAATACAAAACCTTTAAAGGTATATAACATACTTAAGATCTTAGTTTACTCTCTCAAGTGAGTAGAAAAGAATATAGGAGAAAACAAACAGAACTTAAAAAATTCCAGATTAACCAAGTTTATCTCCAAAACATTTTAGCAAAAGAGAAAAAAGTATGGTTATATTTATAATTCCTGTGCTAGGTAACAGAATGCAGGGTAACTGTCCTCTATAAATTTTTGTGCTTCAAAAAGCTCTTCAAAATAAAAAATTATTGTCAAGATGTCAGTTCTTCCTAAGCTGATCTATAGATTTAGCACAATCCCAATAAAAATCCCACCATTTACTTATGGATATTGACAAACTGATTCTGAAGTTTATATGGAGAGTCAAAAGATCCATAATGTCCAGTGCAATACGACAGAGAAGGACAGAGACGGAGGACTGATGATACTGCACTTCACAACTTGCTATGAAACTGCAGTAATCAAGACGGTGTGCTCGGTGAATGAACAGACAGACAGGCTGATGGAATAGACCTCATAAACAGAATCAACTGATGTATGACAAAGGATCAAAGGTAATACGATGGGACAATGATAGTTTCTTCAACAAGCAGTGCTAGAACAACCAAACATCTACACGCATGAAAAAATAAAAATCTCGACAGGGGTCTTACACCAGCCACAGAAATAAAATCAGAATGGATCGCAGGCCTACATGGAAAACACAAAACTATAAAACTCCTAGAAGACAACACAGAAAACCTGATGACCTTGGGTATGGTGATGCCATTTTAGATACAACTTTAAAGACACAATCTATGAAAGAAATAGCTGATAAAACGGACTTCATTCAAATTACAAACTTTGGCCATGCAAAGGACAATGTCAAGAGAATGAAAAAAACAAGTCACAGACAGGGTAAAAATATTTGCAGAAGATGCATCTAATAAAAGACTGTTATCCAAAATGCACAAAGACCTTCTAAAACTCAAAAATAAGAAACAAACACCCCTACTAAAAAGTGGGCCAAAGGTTTTACCAGGCACCTCACCAAAGAAGATATACATATGGAAAACAAGTATATGAAAAGGTGGCCAATAGATATTCGAAAAGATGCTCCAGTCACTAATTAGAGAAATACAAATTAAAACTACAATGAGACGTCACCTCATGCCTGCCAGGACGGCCATCATCAATAAATCAACAAACAAGTGTCGGTGAGGATGTGAAGAAAAGGGGACCCTTGTGCACTGTCGGTGAGAATGCAGACTGGCGCAGCCACTGTGGAAAACAGTACGGTGCTCCCTCAAAATATGAAAAATGGATCTGCCTTGTGAGGCAGCGATTCCACTTCTGGGAATACATCTGAGGAAACCCAAAATACTAATTCGAAAGAATATGCGCCCCTATGTTCACTGCAGCGTTATTTATAATAGCCAAGATCTGGAAGCAGCCCCAGTGCCCAAGAGTAGATGGGTGGATAAAAAAAGCTGTGGTACACTTACACAATGGAATACTATGCAGCCATAAAAAGGAAATCTTATTTTTTTGTGACGACATTAATGGGCCTGGAGAACATTATGCTAAGTGAAATAAGCTAGTCAGAGAACAGACAAATGCCATGTGATTTCACCTATATGTGGAATCTAATGAACAAACTAACAAACAAAATAGAAACAGGTTCCTAGATACACAGAACAGACTGACAGCTGTCAGAGGGGAGGGGGGTTGTAGGGCTGGGAGAAAAATGTAGAGGATTAAAAAAATAGGCACAGGCAACTGAGGGAAACAGGGTAGAAGGGGTGGAGGATGGCAAAGGGGGGATAAATGGTGGTGGAAAGAGACTTGACTTTGGGTGGTGAGTGCACGGTGCAGTGTGCAGATGATGTTTTATCAAGCTGTACACTTGAAGCCTGTGTGGTTTTATTAACCAATGTCACCCCAATAAATTCAATTAAAAAAGCAAAAGATCCTCCAGATCATATGTCATCAGAAAAATCAAATTAAAATGACAATCAGATCTACTACACACCCATCTGAATGGCCAAATCCAGAACGCTGACATCACCAAGTGCTGGTGCAGGTGTGGAGTGGCAGGAAGTCTCATTCACTGCGGCTGGGAACACACAATGGTGCAGCCACTTAGGGAAGCCAGTTTAGTCGTTTCCCATACAATTAAACCTATTCTGGCCATATGGTCCAACAACTGGTATTTACCCAAAGGAGATAAAACCTTAGCTCTACACAAAAACTTGCACGTGGATGTTTATAGCTGCTTTATCCATAATTGCCAAAATTTGGAAGCAACCCAGATGTCCTTCAATAGCAAATACATGAATACAATGTGGCCCATGACAATAATAGAATATAATTCAATGTTAAAAAGAGAGGAGCTATCAAGACATGGAGGAAACTTACATACCTATTTCTAAGTAAAAGAAGCCAATATGAAAGGCTACATGCTTGATGATTCCTACTAGGTCATTCTGGAAGAGGCAAAGCTATGGAAACAGTAAAAAGATCAGTAATTTGCCAGGGTTTGGGCCAGGGGACGGTTCAACAAACAGGTGTAGTACAGAGGATTTTTTAGGGTAGTGAAACTAACTCTGTGTGATGCTATAACAGTAGATATATGTCATTCTACATTTGTCCAAACCCATAAAATGTACACCACCCAGAGTGAACTCTAAAGTAAACTCTGGACTTCAGTGATAATGATGTGTCTGTGTAAGTTCATCAGCTGTAACAAATGTACTGCTCTGGCTGGAGAAGATGATAATCGGGGAGGCTATGCCTGTGTGGGAGAAAGGATATTTGGGAAATCTCTGTACTTGCCTTGTAATTTTGCTGCAAACCTAAGCACTCTCTTCTTAAAAAATAAAAATAAGGTAATTTTTATCACATGAATAAAATAGTGTTTCCTTTTTTACCCTAAAAAGGAGAAGATATAAGACATTTTACTAATTTAGTTTCAAAGTATAAATTGGCTGGAGCTTCACATTTACCGCCTCTTCTCTGCAAAACATTATCTCCAATTCAGTGTCTGATTTTCTAGAATCTTCTGGTTCCGACTCTCCTTACATGTTAATGTCTTGTCCATTCTGTGTTCCTCCACTTTATTTGGGTTTTAGTTCAAACACTACTACAGATAAAATAATAAACAGGCCATATGAATAGAGTTGGTCCAAATAATTAAGCGGCTCCTGGAAAGCACCAATAACTATTGCATTCACTAGTATTCATTTCTATACCATCTTATTTGCCAAAAGTTTTGAGGAGCCTCACAGGAAGGACAAATGCAAAGCGTACACAGAAATAGAAAAAACATGCATGGGAACAGGAGAAGACAAACACAAACAAAAGCAGCTATAATTCAGTTTTGACTTTGAGTTTCTAGCTAGGAAAATCAAAAGAAAAAATGTGCAGTTATATAGCTTATGGAAAGAAAGATATCTCCATTTCTCCTCAAGACAAAGATTTTTCTATCATGTAATTTTATAAGAAATTTCCCAGGTGGGACTTAATATAATGGATACTAACTGATGTAATAGGTATAACTTCTCTTCATTCTCTCATGTAGGAAGCTTAAAAGAAAAATCGCAGTTTATAAATTAGAGATGCAGCCCAGGAAGCTTCATCCCGAGCAGAACTAAGCTGATGCAGGTCAGCTATTTCCGGTCCTGTCGGCCGGGGGACTTTAATTGAACGTTGAACCTCCCTTTTCAGCAGTTCTTACATGTATAGTGGCTGGATGACCCCTAACAGATGACAATGAATTTAGCAGATTATCTTAAAAATATTAAAAAGATATAGTAATAACGTGAAACAAATATTGAGCAAAGACTTCTCAAAGTCCTCGGCAGGCTTCGGCACGGGTCTCCGCAGAGCCTGCCGGGCCTGGAAGCCAGGGGACCGGGGGCCGAGAGGTGGGGCCTGGACTCTGCTCCCTAGGGCTTCAGCCCAGAGTAATGGGTGACGTTGTGACAAATCCACCTGGAGGGGTTTCCCTGCCTGGGCCAGAGCCCTCAGCTGGCTAATTTATCATTCATTCCTAGTCCTCATCCTCTTGGCCGCCTCCACTAAGAGGAAAAAACTAAAAAAGAAGATTCCTTGCTATCAAAAGCAGCCCAATTTCCTAGATTTCTATAGCAAATGTCAAAAGGTTTTTGTAGGATTCACCTGAATATTTATCTTTATATATTCACACCCTAATTTAGAAAGCAAGGAATATCTCACAACTTTATACACCTCTGTAGCTAGAGACAGCCACGGGCTTTGACTTTCTCTGTTGGGCGCAGATGTGACGACTGAAACTGAGGTATAGCCGCACTGCAACCACAAAGGACGATGACATGAAATTCAGCCATGTCAGCTCTGCTGTTGCCTAGCTGCCAAAGCCAGAACATGCCTACCTCCATCCTTTTTCTGTACTGTAGGGAAAATAAGTCATTTTGTTTATGCCACTGCAAGCTGGGTTCTCTAGTTTGACATCCGAGGCTCCTTACTGACAGTTCCGTGATAACCAAACGAGGAAAGGCAGGAACAGCGAGGTCGTGGCAAGTGCACAGAGCAATGCAGCTCTTTTAACCCTGACACCTCGAGACACTCAACTCCCAGCGCGCTCTCCTGGAAGCCTGTTAAAAGTCTATTTTGAATAGTTAATTTGTTTCTTTGATGGTCAGGCTTTGTTAGTGAGCTTTTACCAGTTTGGGGGGGGAGGCTGGTTGTTTGCTTTTTGTGTAACATCATTAGTCACTGATGAGTCACTGGCTCCAAATTATGCATCAAACACCTATTAGCCTCTGCTCGAAAGATCCCTCCACCATTTTTTTTTTCTCAAGGTAAATCACTTCCACATAAATAGCAACTCTCTTACATTTTATCCTAAGAGGAAACATTAAGTTGTGTAATGTGATAACATGCAGGACACCATTATTCTCATGAAGGCCTCTGACCTTTTCATGGCAGTTTCAAATGTTTATTTTTATCACTTGCTTTGAGAATATATCCTTACATGGCACTAGGTTTGGAATTTACATCTTATCCAAGTCCAACAGAATCCACGTTAATAGACTTCCATTCTGCTTGCTCTTCTACTTTTCCCCAGAGCTCATTACTGGGCTTGAACCCAAAATTCTGTCCTCTCGCCTGTCCTCCAAGAACCTGATAAACAGGCAGATTCTGGGGCATGGGTAGCACCAGAAGATGATGCTCAGTAGTCCCCTAGTGGCCTGAAAGAGTTCATGCAGTCTACTAAAATGCTTTCTATTCCATGGAGGTGTGCGAGATTCATTAAGCTGCAAGATTGAGTTGGTGCCAATTAACACGTTCCTTTCCAGGAAGCCCAGGAAATACACTCAGGGTTCTATCCCACCTAGGTTTGCTCTCTGGTGGGCCACGCAGTCCATCAGAGTGTCATACTGTATCTCCATAGCCTGAAATTTTGCTTTTAAGTTAGGGATACAGTCTTCTGAATTAAATGGCTCATTTTAGGAGCTAGTGACACTAACCCACTTATCTGGTAATAAGGATACAGTGCTTTCAGGAGGAACTGAAGGACAGAAATGACACCTAGATTATGAAGGAATGAAACCTGGGAGGCTGTCAGACGTACAGCTCGCTGTTAGCTCAGGGTGCTTTTTGTTTATTTTTTGTTTCAGTGACGTGTCTCTGCTTCTTTCTGCACAACTGCTGCATTTCTGTTTTCCTCTCTATCCACAGCTACGTCTCATGTTGCAGGAATGTGGCCAAACAGGCCCCTCCCAAGCCTGACAGCTTGAGTAAATGACAGAGACCAACTCTAATTGTTTGACTCCATTTCTAAATGCTGGAGAGAAAAGATTTGATTTGGCCAAAAATGATGACGACGATGATGACTATGGTGATTACGGTGGCAGTGGTGCTGATGGGTGTTTTTATTTCTTGTTTATTACAGGAAATGCCCTACAATAAATACCTCCGTGTATTTTTCATTTAATCCTCATGAAGACCCCATAATCCCATTTTATAGGCGAGGGAAATGATGCCTAGAGATAATAAATAATTTGCCTAAGTAACTTGCCTGCTAATGAACCCAAGTTACTTGATTGCAAAGTATTCCAATCAACAGAGGGTTTACGTGGGATCAAGTAGCACTAGTGTGACAAACGAGACCCTGCCCCATGACACGGTGGGGCAAGTCTCATAGAAAAAGGTGCTTTCATGAGTAGTTTAGAACACCCCATGTGGTCCACTACAGATGCCCACACCTTTTCTCAGATTTTCTAGTGAGAAGCATGCAACTCTCCCTCTCTTGGACTCCGGTGTCTCTTCCAGTCCTTGGTTCATTACATTTCTCTTTGTTTCCTGTATGCCAGTTTCTTGGAGTTATTTGTTGTTCATAAACACAATGTGAATTGCCACAACTCTGAGCTCATGATGAAACCTGGAATGGCCTTTCCTAATCTACTCAAAGTTTACTCAACTGCTGAAGCTCAGTTCATAAGTCATCTTTTTCATGAAATAACCACTGATTCTCCCTCCAACACAATTGCCTCTTCACTCTGTGTTTCCATAGCACATAGTTAATAAACCATATTTTTGGCATTCGGTCTCTTGTTAGTTTGTATTATGTTGATTATGAATATCTAGAATATGAACTTCCTGAGAGTGAGCATTATTTTTGAGAAATTCTTATATTCTCAGCACATGACAAGCACATGACAAGCACATAATAAATAAAAGCTACACTGAACAGATACTGGTTGAACAGGTATAAACCATGAATTCATACCTGTGTTCTTTTAGATATGACTTTTTTATCCCCCTTAAATTTGTGTTTTCTGATTTGAAAAATGTATTCACAAAGATATATGCGCCCTTATGTTCACTGCAGCATTATTCATGTTGGTCAAGACATAGAGACAACCAAGGTGTCCTCAACAGAGGACTGGATAAAGATGATGTGGTACATATGTACCATGGAATACTACTCAGCCATGAAAAAGAAGAAAATTTTATCCTTTACGACAGCATGGATGGACCTGGAGAACATTACGCTAACTGAAAAAAAAACCAGTCAGAGGAAGACAAATACCATATGATTTCACTCATGTGTGGAATCTAATGAACAAACTAAACCAACAAGCAAAATAGAGACAGACTCATAAAGAACAGGCTGACAGCCCTGGAGGGTGGTGGTTTGGGGGTGGAGGAATTAAGCAAAAAGGAAAAGGAACTCACGGACATGGACAACAGGGTGGTGATTGTGAGGGGAAGGGAATATAAAAGGGACCAATAGTAATGGGAAAAATATAATAAAAAGTAAAGTAAAAAAAAGAAGAAAAGATGAAATACTTCATTTGTGACAAGTGGATGGGTCTGAAGAATGTCATGTTAAGCAAAATAGTCAGAAAAAGCTAAGAATCATATGATTTCACTCATATGTGAAATATAAAACTGAAACTCATAGACACACACAATAGTATGGTGGTTCCCAGAGGGAAGGGGGGTGGAGGACTTAGGAAAGGGTAAAGGGGGCCAAATATATGGTGACAAAAGATGACATGACTTTGGATGGTGGATCCACGATGCAATATACGGATCATGCATCACAGAAATGTACACTTGAAACCTATGTAATCTTATTAGCCAATATCATCTCAATAAATTTAATGAAAAACTATTTCATAGGAAATCTTGCATTATTCCTGCTTTTATTGTCTTTTCTTGGTTATAATCTCATGAAATGCTCCTCAAATGACTTACGTCATGTCTTCAAATATGACTCATAAGATTGTGTTATATGTCTGCAACTGTTGCCAACACCTTTGTACAATGTAGGTTCTGAAGGCACAGACTTGGGTGAATTGGGTGGATAGTGGGTGGACTTAATTTGGCAGGAGGATGGTAAAGTGGGGCATCTGCTTCTTGATCTTATGTTTCTGAATTAATACATACATATTAATATATAATTCACATGTAATGTGTAATGCTTTCTTTTACTGTGTTTACTTTTTAATTTAAAGGTTAAAATTTTAATGTTTAAAGATACTTCTTTTCTCCATCTTGTTCCTACCGGACTGGGGAGAGGACGTTATTTCTTGGGTTCAAACGTCTCGCCTTTGACTTGTTGCGAGCCTGCTGAGACGGCGCCAGCAACACCGTCACTGGCCGCGTCTATGGATGCCTTGTTCTTACATCACTTCTACATGGGGACTCTTAATCAGCTATTTCCAGACATTGTTTCTTATATGTAGCCTTCCCGAAACTGGACAGGCTTCTAGACAGTGGTAGGATCCATTTATGCATCTTAGCTTGAGATGACACACCTTTGACAGGAAGGATCAGCAAAGTACTTGAAGTAACATTAACCCAACAGCAAGATGGCCAGGAGTTGTTCAGTGGTGTTACAAGCTTTTTCAATGAATAATTGGGGGCAATTTTTAAACACATAGGAAAGGTGTGTCTGGTGCAAGAAAAGCTGACAAAATCAGAAAGAGAATCCAAGAGGATCCCAATACATTTCGACTTTTTAGGCAGGAAGAGCTGTATAGGAACCCTTCCGCGAGCCACAGAAATAATAAATGCTAAGCCCGTTGGAACATAATCCGCATCAGCGAGAGGCCGCCGCTGTCCAGATTTTCTCGCAGGGCTCTGCGAATCCCGTGCCAAAGCTGGCAGTGGATTTCTTCCTCCTGATCGCCCCCAATGCCTTATCCAATTACTGTCACTGCTCCCCAGCCATGCACTGTGCCTTCTGACTCTCATTTCCCAAATGAGTCAGTCAGGGGAGGCTGGGTGTCCGTCAGGACACAGTCTAAGGACACGAGTCATCGTGTTCCATGTGAAAAGACAAAAACAAGTACAAAGAGAGCAAGGTGGACCCTCAAAATTTTCCTGGCAACCTCATCACCTACTGGATTACTGGCTGGATGCAAACAAGGAAGAGAGATATGAGGGGTCCAGGAGGCTGCTCTAGTTGACTGGCGAAGGGGAGCCAGTTAGAGGGGAGGACCAGCCAGGAGGAAGACAAGTGGGCATTACAGAGCGCTACAGAATGGCATCGCCACTGCCCTGGCTATACATCATTTTATGGTAAGATTTTTTTTCCCTCATCTTTTTCTCTTTGGCTCAGAGGATAGGGAAAGCATATACCCACTGGGTGACTTCTATACCCAATCATGAAGAAGCCTGGGTGGCGTGGCATGGAGTTGTGGTGGGGAAGGTAAGGGGATTGACCAGCACATTCTCTCTGAGGCTGGGAGTGAGGATCACTGACTGTCTACTCACAGGGTAGAGAACGCCCTAGGGAAACTTGAAGATGAAGGAAACTTCTACTCGGAGAATGTCAGTCGGATCCTGGACAACTTGCTTGAAGGCTATGACAACCGACTGAGGCCAGGCTTTGGAGGTGAGACAACATCCCTTAGCAGACCAGGCATCTGTGAGCCCCTTCCCCCTTACTGCCATCACAAGGCAAAGGAGCCTCAGAAGGGCAACCGAGGAGGAGGGTGCTGGGACCCTTGAGAGAGGCCACATCTGTATTCCCACGCAGTCTCTGCCCCTCCTCAATCAGCAACCTTATATGCGAGTTATTTGAACTCTTCTAGCCTCAGTTTCCTCAACTGCAAAGGGAGTGTTTGAACAATGTTTCATCATAGAGTTGTATGAGTGTTGGGTTAGATTCTCCATGTAAAACAATTTCTTTTTAGCACTTGTTCCATTAAAGTCATCAGTATATTAGTTACTGTTATAATTTTCATTAGAGTGTTAACCTAGTTCTCTTCTCAATTCCCCAAATCGACCACGTTAAATTCAAAATAAGGCAACTGGTGTGAATTTTTAGGAGGTACAAAACTCAAGGACCCCACTACTGGGATTACTTTATGATGGACTGCATTTCTGGCCATGAGAAGGGGTTTTGTTGTAGAGTCACTAAGTTCATTTCCTTTAATGTTACTGGGGATAACTGCCTCCATCCTTCTGGGCTAATTTCAGGTGCTGTCACTGAAGTCAAAACAGACATTTACGTGACCAGTTTTGGGCCTGTGTCCGATGTGGAGATGGTGAGTGAGCTCTGTGTGAAGACAGTAACTTGCTCAAGTGGGGAGGAGGTCATGTCCCAGCACTAATGATGACAGGCATTGTCACCACGCCCCAAAATGAAACCCACGCAGTATGGAAACCCACACTGGGAGGACTCAGCCATTAAGGCAGGTGACTTCCCAATCTCCTTCATCAAGGACCCTGCTGGGACACTCTAATCTGAGGGATTTTATATGATAGCCTCTCTTCTGTCCACACATCATGCCCTACAAAGAAGAGATGTCCCCCATCTTTATGAAGTCCTAGTAAATGTCTGAAGTAGCAAAACAAAAAACCAGCAAGGGTACCATGTGAGATTATACTGAGAGTATCTATGAAACTGAAGACAGAGAATTTTTTTTTGGTACTATATCATTTTCAGTATATTTAATTAAAAGAGTAAAGGGAGTCATTTGGAAAGGCTAGTGCATTCCACCTTCCACGTTGTGAACAGACCAGCAGGTCATCTGCTTCGGGGGCAGATGGCTGTAGGGTTCGTGACAGGGTATTTACAGTAAGTGGCGATGAAAGCCTGAGCTAGTCTTCGGGACGGAGTGTATTACACTATGTTTTCACAGTTCTTAGGCAGTGTTGTCCCCTAAAGGTAAAATATAAATACTAAAGCTGAAGTAAACATAGCCTTTTAAAGAAGTTTTACTAGTTTCATTACATTTTATTAGGGAAATGTAATTTTGGATAAAAAGTTATTAGAGACTTTTTCATGGTCTGCTCTTTGAGTTGACAAGAATAAAGGAAGAAGGAAAGAAAAAAAAGGAAGAAATAAAAGAGGAAGAGAAAGAGGAAAAATAAAAAGAAAGATAATAAGGAAGGGGAGGAGACAGGGAGGAGGACTTTAAGAGATAAATGTCTTTAGATTCTTCATTAACCAGAATCTTCAATTATTTTACTATCATATTTGTCACTTGAGTACTGAGTCACCCAAATATAAATAATCACAACCATATTCTACTGCATGATTTGAAATCTAGTGATATTTGGAACTTTATTTTATGAATTTGACTCCTTTTTATCTGTACAATAGAGCCTTGTTAGAGCCTGCATAATTATTATATTAATATATTGTGTCAAATTATATTTTAAAAATATAATCACCACTTATAGTAATAGATCTCATAAAAGAACAGGTAAAGTAGGTAAAGTAATTATTGGCAATATTTTTGTATAATTGTGTTGCTATCTATCACTGACTTTTGCAATGAACCTTATCATAATTCTTAATATTTTAATGTTATTTCATTAAAGCCACAAATTAAAACTCATGAGTATTAGTATACATACTTGAATGATGCTCTTTTTGAGTATTCATGGTAACATTTGCTTCAATGTTCCCTGAGGACAATATAAAATAACTACGACAGGCAGCCCGAGTAGGCTCACCTGGTAAAGTTCATCTTTGGATTTTACTACATGGTAATGTGATGCCTGGGGACACTTCTGAAGGTGAACAAACTGCTCAGAGGAATGGTTAGACTAACTGATGGTGAGGAGGGCAGCACAAGACCTAGATGTCAATATTTTAATATTTTTCTTCTAAATTAAGGATTGGGGAATTGATAGGTTGATAGATGGAGAGATGGTTGACAAAAAGATGGATGTGGAGGACGGTCAAGGTTAAGGAGGGCAGTTTGCACAACACAGCACTATCTCTTACAATACAAACTTTCAGGTTGAGATAAATAACAATTCACTGAAACTACAGCTTTCCTGACAGGTTATTGTCATAAAAACTTGCTTTATTCCCTAAGGTAGGGTTGCGTAGAAAAGTCAGTGAATAAACTGTTCTTAGTAAACCATCTCTCCAGCCTGCCTGCCGATCTTGTTCTCTTTTAGGAGTATACCATGGATGTTTTCTTCCGCCAGACTTGGACTGATGAGAGGCTGAAATTTGGGGGGCCAACTGAGATTCTGAGTTTGAATAACTTGATGGTCAGTAAAATCTGGACACCTGACACTTTTTTCAGGAATGGCAAAAAATCAATTGCTCATAATATGACAACTCCTAATAAACTCTTCAGAATAATGCAGAATGGAACGATTCTATACACTATGAGGTAAGGTTTCCCCAATTCTCCTTCCTCTGCCCAACTGATCTGTCCATCCCACTAACTCAGAACCATTCATTTCAATGTCCCTAGGCTTACCATCAATGCTGACTGTCCCATGAAGCTGGTTAACTTTCCTATGGATGGGCATGCTTGCCCACTCAAGTTTGGGAGTTGTAAGTTACAAAAAGCTTCTGAGAGTCAAATAATGCATTCAAAATACATAATTATTTGGTTTTAATCAGAGCCGGGAAAGCAAAAGAGAAATAGTACTATGACATTTAAAGTGTGATTCCAGGAATATATTTACTTAATCATATCTATCATAGTCAGAGGTTTTAGTCACCAAGATTAAAGAAAAGCATTAAAGAAAATGTATGTCCGTATTTCCTTTTGATATGGAAAAATATTTTCATTGAAAGAAAAAACCCACCACTAGTCAGATTCACTATTATGTTTAATTTGTTTAAAAAATTCAGATGCCTACCCCAAAAGTGAAATCATATATACATGGAAGAAAGGACCACTTTACTCAGTGGAAGTCCCAGAAGAATCTTCAAGCCTCCTCCAATATGACCTGATTGGACAAACAGTATCTAGCGAGACGATTAAATCTAACACAGGTGAGAATTTGACCAATGCATGGATGTAACCCTGCAAGGTGACTCTGGTGTACATCTTATAACATCTATTTCATTTTCCTCTGTGTCGGCCATTCTCAGATAAGCTTGTTGTTTTGAAGTGATGAGTAGCTTTCCTTAAGCTGACTTTGCAACCATGTGCATGTAAAGATTTGTGTATCCTTGGAATGCACAGTTTTGTGTGTATATGACACAAAGAACCCCACGTGAAACAATGAGCTGATATATCTATTATCTGTTGATCGATGTATTTGTCATACATTCATATATACCTTTGCTGATTTTCTTCTAGCCCATGTTAATTTAAACACCTGTGAGGTTTATTCCCAGCTGTATATTTTTTAACACACTGTCAATGGCAATAATACTGAAATATGTGTCTTCCAACAGGTGAATACGTAATAATGACAGTTTATTTCCATTTGCAAAGGAAGATGGGCTACTTCATGATACAGATATACACACCATGCATTATGACCGTCATTCTCTCCCAGGTGTCTTTCTGGATTAATAAGGAGTCTGTCCCCGCCAGGACTGTCTTTGGTATGCTTCCCTCTTTGGGTTCCCTTTCCATTTATCCT
The DNA here is from genome assembly GCA_004026545.1 of Mormoops blainvillei. NCBI lineage: Eukaryota > Metazoa > Chordata > Mammalia > Chiroptera > Mormoopidae > Mormoops > Mormoops blainvillei. The sequence goes on from PVJD01001134.1 coordinate 79,523, forward strand.
CCAGCTCGCATGCCTGGGGCATTTTAGGAAAATATTCACACCAGTGCACTTTTTCAGTCCACAAAGGAAATAGACTCGTATCTCATTCAGACACATGTATCATGTAAAATGACCCTTATCGTATTGCAAGTTGTGTAGTGAATCAACAACAAATTTGTCTCAGTGAGAATTCTGGCTGGTTTCCTGTGACTTTCATATGTCCTATTTAATAAGGTTAAAAAAAAATCTTGATTTCTTGGTTTTTCATAGCCAAGAAAAAGCACAAAAGTGAAATCTGACATGTAAATCCATAAAAATAAAGGCTATGGTATTGACCCCACTAATATATAAATTGTATCTCACTTTTATTTGATTGAACCATAAAAATGCTGTTTTTTAGGTCTAAAAATAGTTAAATACTACTAACTGCCTATGGTTCAGCGTAAATATTGAGCTCCATTTATGATGTACTACTAGCTTTGATGAAATAAAACAAGAGAGATGTAACAGAAAAATATCATCACTAACTAAATCCATTTGTTTCTGAGTTTTCATGATAATGAATTTAGCAGCTCCTAGGGAAGGTCTAAATTGAACTGAAATCTCAGATGAATTTTGACTTTTTAATTTACTGTATTAAAATAGATTTTCTCCCATAAATTATAAAATAATATCTATAGTATGATGTTGACCATATTCAAATTACATAAATTCCCCAAGTCACAATGTGAGACAGAACACTGCTGGCAGATAAAGGATGAAATTATTTTCTCATTAGTAAATATTTTACCTTAAAACCAAGCTGGAAACTAAAAAAATTGAGGAACCTAACTTTATAAATATTATCATACTTTATGATAAACTTCTTAAATATGATGAAAGATATTATCAGCTATGACAATAGGTCAGAAGTTCAAGGTTTTATTACTTTGGTGATAATTTGCTTTAAGTTTTCTAAAGAAGTAAACAACTAGAATTTTTCATGACTTAAATTTTATATAGTTAAACTAAAACAATTGAAAAATATGTTTTGAATTACTACAATATACAGGTAACTGCACCAGGTATTGAAGGATACAAAAATGATAATGCCTATAACAGTAATTGTGAACAATTATAAAACAATAAAGTAACAGCAAAAATCACATTTGGAGGGTGTTTAATCCTCGCCACCAGTGTGCTCACAGTTCAGCTTATTTTGGGATTCCACACGCCCACACTGCGTTTCTCCTTCTTTTTCACTTTAGGGATCACTACTGTTCTAACCATGACCACTTTAAGCATCAGTGCCCGGCACTCCTTGCCAAAAGTGTCCTATGCAACTGCTATGGACTGGTTCATAGCTGTTTGCTTTGCTTTCGTCTTCTCTGCTCTCATTGAGTTTGCGGCTGTCAACTATTTCACCAACCTTCAGACACAGAAGGCCAAAAGAAAGGCGCCGACTGCAGCCTCACCTCCAGTAACAATAACAAGAGTGGCTGAACCCCGGGGAGCTGAGATTGTCCTGGTAATTCTTTACTTTACTAAGCTTACCGCCACATAAAAAAGATAATGCAAACAGTGATGACGGACAACTCAAGAGTCCAAAAGTGCTGTTAGTTGGGCGTGAGTTATGTAAGCCTCGATCCAAGGCCAACTTCTTTTCCACCTTCACAGAAAAAAGCCTGCAATGATCTTTCATTTATTTTTGCCCTAAACTTTTGCCATACCTCTTTCATCACCCTCACTGGTGCTGGCAGATCCCAAGCTCTCAAAGACAAGAAAATTCTTTTTAGCCTTTAGATGTTTGCTTTGAAACAGGTTCACTTAAACCAACAAGGGAGAATAAAGTAAAAAAAAAAGTTTTTTTTCCTTAATGAGCCCTTAAGGCTTCAGAGTCTGAAGGAAACAAACAGAGGCTCCTAAGGAATGAACAATTTTTGTTAGAAATCTGCTTGTTATTTTATTTCATGAGGGCTGACTCGTAAGCCAAGTTTTTGATTCATACAGAAACATTCTCATGGTCATATTAATATATTAAAACATGGATATAAATATGGTTTACTCATAGATTTATAATCCCTGAGAAATACCTACACAAAGTTAGTTTTGATTTGCTGTGTCTAAGCTCTGGTCCTTGAAGGTGTTTTGAATAAAAACCAAATGGTATCATTAATAATTCAAGGTAATACATGTGCTCCTAAACTTCAATTTTAGATATGAGTAAATTCTCCCAGTCATTAAGTTGCAGATACTTTTATAATGGACTATAGAACTGATTGATAAGTATATATTTTTATATAAACTCCAAACAGTGGCTCTTGAAAAGAGGACTATTTTCCTCTGTAAAATTTAGTAAGGCAGATACTTTAAACTGAAAATTTCCTTATAATTAATCAATTCTTGTGAACATTTCCAAATCAGGAAACCACATTCATTGCAGCTAATTCTTGGTTAACTGGTATGATAAAAAAATTTTAAATTTGGATTTTACTTCTGAAATACTCAGGCATTTATAGGCTGAAAAATGATAAATTTTTTCTGGAACTTTTCTCTTTGACAAACTAAGAAACTTATTTGAGAATTTACATTTTATCTAAGGAACAGAAAAAGGCTATTCCCATGATAAGCAGAACTATATAATTTAAAGGTATTTTTCTTGGATTATCCCTTATTAATAAAGAAAAAAATGCCATCTAGTGATCCAGTCTAATTATTTCCACTTACAAATCAAAAACAGAGTGTCAGAAAAGAAAATTATTAATTACTAGTTGATAGAAAAACTCGGGAGTTGATTTTAGAGTCCTGATATCCACAACTTTACAGAGGCCATTCCCTCCCCAATGATTCCTCAAACACTGAGACATAAAATGTTTTCAGAATGGAAGTGAGGTCATCCCTAAAATTCTTCCCTTGACTTAATGATTTTTTAAAATACAGATATGTTTTGAAAGGTTACATATATATAAATTTTGTAACAAAATTATGTCTGAGGATTCAGTCCAAAACACTTGAAAATCACTTGCTTCAGAAAAAAAATTCCAAATATTTTTTAGGATTACGTTTGTAAAAATAAGTAATTATGTTATTAACCATCTGTATTTATATAGATGTATAATTGACATATTGTCCAAAGGTCATATATTAACATACATCTATAAAGGAAAAAGGATGTTTATCAGAATTTAGTTTAATAGTTTGTTACTTGAGAAATAGTAAAAATCAAAAAAGAAATTTATAAGAAACAGGGTAAAAAAGAAACTCCAATTACTTTGAATATGCTCATTGATCTGATATAGAAATAAGAAGAAAGACCAACTTCTTTACTTCGACTCTTTCAAAATATGTATTACTGATAGGAATATAATTTCAAATCCTTGGAAAAGTAGAATTATTATTCCCTTAGTCTATTATTTTAAAGGTATAATTTATTAATAAGATGTGACTGAAGATCTCAGGCATTCATATAAACTATCTTCTGCAGTTCTAACTTAGTAACACAATGAGCAGGTCCTCTGGGAAGCTGGGTAAAATAATGCATTTACATAATTTCAAAGTACATTTTTTTGCAAGTTTACTTTTTTCTAATGAAAAATATATTTCTAAACCTGGATCTACTTAAAATATTTTAAGGTAATGAAAAATGGAATTTCATTTCTGGAAGGCAAGGTCAAAGTGTAAAAATAAAAACAAAAATAACTAAACCTAACAATACAAACCTTGTAGATGTCAAAAATAAATATAGATGATTACATAGAACATTTATATTTTATTTATTTATGTCAAAACCTGGCAGTTTGCCTTATATAATGTAGAGAAACAAAAATTACACCTTTGCAATTTATAGAATACAATGGTATATTATGATTGCCAGGTCTCTTTTTCCTTTAAAATACCATGACATTTAGAAATGCCTATTCAGTTGTAATCAAAATAACATTATTTGAGTAACTTGAACATTGGAATAGCAAGCCAATGGTGAAGTTGAAATAAAATAAGTGCTTGGATATTTCATGTGATTCTAAGTTGTATATTTTAAGGGACTCACTGCATTTCAAAAGAAACTATTTCTAATGAATGTGGAGAAAAGTTTGTCACTGATTTTGACCTTAAAATGTAATAATGACAAAGATATCCAGGCACTTTAAACTGTAAGACATACCTAAAGCTAAATTCTCAGAAGGGTTCTATAGACTAATTATTTTTCTTTTTTTAAGGCATTTGGAAGTGGAGACTTCATTTCTTTTTAGGTGTTGAGAAGGAACTGTCCACAATACCATTTTTATTTATGTAACATTTTTCCTTACTGTTTTTTATCTGGCATGTTATCTTGGCATTAGAGAGTCATCCCTGTCCTGGTGTTTCAGAACTTGTGTCTGAGGTATGCTTTTTCTGCGTGTGAAACCACATTTGGACCTTGACCTCTTTTTGAATGCTTTGCTAGCTTTCTTGTTATTTTACAAGTCTAAGCCCTCATTGCTACCTCCTAAAAGAATCCTCCCTCCTCGCCAACCCATCAATACATCCAATGTGGCTTTTCTTTTTCAGTGGAGGTGTGATATTCTTGGTTAATTATCTACCAACAAAATTGACCAAAATGTCATTAGTCAGGGCAATAGGTATATTTATGCTGATTGCATTATGAATTCATTTATTCATTTTTTTTCTTTCCCCCTAGTGCCCTTTTATCGAGTGCTTGTATATTCACTGTATTTCTGAAGTACTATTATGTGTCAGACCCTGTGTGGAATGTTGAGGATACATTAATGAGTGATATCAACAGGGCCTCTTCCCTCATGGAGCTTTTTCTCCTTGAGCAGGAAGAGAGACCTATCGATACACCACAATATCATGTAATAAAGGCTGTGTTGAGGTACATGGTAGGCTGAGAAAGAGCCATGCAAGCGTACCTAACTTAGGCTGGAGTGGTCATCACTCTGACGGAAGTGATGCCTAATCAGAGAACAGAAACATGAGTCTGGTCCTGCTCTAGAAGCACCAAGTCAGTTGCTAGAAACTTGGGAATGGAGAGGGAAATAAGACATGTCTTTTCCTTATTCCTCCTCAAGGCTGGAATGTCTGCTGGGCCTTTGCTACGTGCCCTGCTCCCCAACCTGTGCAGAGACATACGAAGCACTGAATGCTGACAGGTTTACCTCCTCTGTTCCAAATATTGCCAAGATTTGTTTGAGTACTACCATTGTTCAGTAGTATTAAGGGTCAAATAAAGACCATTAGAGACTCTGAGCACCTGAAAGACCACGGAGTGCTTTCTCATGGCTGTGCCACTGTATGACTTATAGAGAGGGTGGGATGGATTAGGTGAGGGGTATAAGTGGCTAGCTTTTTCCTCATACCTTCTATCAAATCCCCAACTAATATTCCATTCTTCACTCTCCAAACCTTCCAATATGGTTTCCAGACATGGTCCTAGCGCCATTGACCCACCAGATCACTGCCAAAAAGCTGCTTCTCTCTAAAAATTCTGGGTTCAGTTCTGTTTCCAATTCTACCAGCTGTAGCATAAATGCAAGAAAATTTGACAGAGTTCTTGTTTTCTCCATAGTGATATAATAGTTTTCAAAAATCTGGTAGTTTAAAAAAATGTTAAACACCAAATGTTTTCAAAAATATTTTCTCTTATTTTTGATGCCCCTGTTTGCCAGTTCTAGAAGCAGATGCAGTATTTAGTTCCTTGAGTAATGCAGCCCTAGTTCGAATCCGTCGAGAGGTAACCCATCGCCCCCTCCTTTGTCATATATTAGACTCATTCAACATTATATCAAAATTGCTCTAAGTACTTCCCAAATGCCTTATCCCTATATCAAATAATTGATTGTCATAAAGTCCAGTTTGATTCAAAGTACCTTTGCAATATGCTGTTAATTAAAACAAAGCTGTGCTCTAAAAATACCCAAAGCAGGATGGCACTCAGCAGCAGGGGAGCCCTGGAAAAATGCAAAACCACAGGTGTTCCACTCAAAACAATGACAGCCCCAAGCTGAGCCCTCATCTGGACTCGACAAAAGCCTATTTTACCATCAACTGAAGCTGCCTAGCTCACAATGAGCAGTAGGGCGGGGTCTAGATGTAAACCTGTAGCTTGAATGGTTTGGAAAATTGGCTTTCTTTTCATTTCAGAAATTCAATGTGATTCTTTTAAATTGGTGTCCAGTCTCCTGTACTGTGAATTCCCAATTATCCAGGAGCTGATTATCCAGCAAGTGCGTTAGCCGAGCTTCATGCATTTCCTTGAGCTTATCTTAACTGCTGCCTGCTAGAAATCTCTCCAGTTACCACTGGGTTGTGCGACCGTTGTACCTCTAAACAGTGATTCTCAATGGTGGGTGAGTTTCCCCCCAGAGGATACCGGCGAGGTCTGCATAGAGGACGGGGATGCTGCTCAACATCCCACGATGCGTAGGGCCGTCCCCCACAACAAGGATTTATCCTACTCAAAATGTCAATAGCTCCGTGGTTGAAAATGGTTGAAAAACTGTGCCCTAACTCGTAAAGTAGATGGGAAGAAACAATATTGTTGAGTGTGACCTTTGGAATCTAAGAGGGATTGAATTCAGGTGCTGACAGTTATCCCTTGTGTGAGTTTCCTGCTTAAGCCTTCACTTGTTCACCTCTAAAATGAAACCAACATTATTACATTACAGATTCCTTCCAGGAATAAGCAAAATAATGCCCGCAAAGTGCTGGGCGGTACCTGTCAACAGTAAGCACTTAGATATGGTATCTGCTGTGGGGGGTAAAATGACATACTAAAATATAAGCTGGCGTGTTCATAAGGTCTTTGGTTCCTTTCTTTTTGCCTGACTACTGAAAGAAATCTTGAAAAATGTTTAGATTTTTGTTCATTTTTTTAAATCCATCATGTGTTTATTAAGCATATACTATATTCTGTGCACTAGTTAGGCATTGGGGAGCACTTATACATGACAATAATATGCCCTCTACAATTAACATAACAGAAATAATATTTACAAGGAAGTATGTTATAATAGCTAAGAGTTATAGCAGCTAAGCAAGTAAAAAAGTGTACAAAGTGTGTGTGTATACATACAACATAGTCTTTCTCAAATTCTTAAGGAAAAGAAAAAAACACTTTAAAAATAGTATATTGAAGCTTAGGGAGAGCTGATGAAATCTATGGCACGTCTACGTTATAAAGTAGCTGAGTAGTATATATGGACCTGCAAACTGGGGCTCTCTGACTCTCCTGCAGTCTTCACTCTGAAGCAGCCCTCTGCAGAGGATGGGGAAATAAATGAGGAAGGGCGAAGTCCTATTGTAGGGAACCTTGAATTGCAGGCTAATGCCAATGTACTTAAATTTTTCATGGTGTTTGGTCTTGAACGACGTTGCTTAACTCTAGACAAGGAGTATCTGGCAACCTCACTGTAAGTCATTTCTGACACTGTAACAATGCCAAGAGATTGACAGTAACCCCCCACCCTCTACCAACATCTCTACGAAGGAGGGAGAGATAAAATAATGCTTTACATTTTTATGGCAGATTATGTTTTACAATCGCTTTCTCATGTCAATAAACTTTTTAATGTCTGCCCACTTTCCTCCTAAAGAAAGAAAGAAAGAAAGAAAACCCCCCACAGGTTTCAGACAGGCAGGCAACACATGCTGGTAAAAGTCAAGACAAATATAGAAAGAAAATCTGCTCTGACAGCCTACCCTCTTTTGACTTCATTATGATCCTTAGAAATTTTGCTAGAGTAAAATATTTTAACGTTCCATACATCTGGCAGGAGGACACTTCTTAGAGAATGAAACAGTGACACATTTTGCTGTGTTGGGTGAATAATATATTAATAACATATTTACTGAACGAAAATTCAAATTAGAGTCTGAGAAACACGGTAAAAGCTCTTGTATGACGATGCTACGCTAATTCTCTCAGAGGCAGCCCGCACTGGGACCAAAATGCCGCTGCTCCGGTCGGAATCACAATCACTCTCTGGTGACTCTGCGCACAGTAGTCCTTCCCTGTCACATATTTTTAATAGAAAGTAGCACTTATTTCCTGACCTAGATCAGCAGACTGGTCCCTCTACTATTTTAAATTTTCTTCTACCTTCAAGACCCATAACTTAGATATTCTTTGCCTGAAAATCACCATGGTCATAAGAAATTAGACTTGACTTCACAGGTTCATTCTTGCTTTTGGTGGAGAAACAGGTTTTCCCATGTCCCCTGAAAGCATACCGGGCTTGCTCTCTCAATGATGACTATTATTATTCAGATACTCAGTAGCACACCAAACAGCAAAATTCAAGAGCAGGAATATAGAGGGAAGAGGCTCTTTGGACTGTCGTTCCCTGCAGTCCAAATGTCGCCACATCGGTGGGTTGTTCTGGCCCTGTGGCTCGCCCGGCACAGGGGAGGTGGCTGCCTCGCCCCTTTTCTGCAGGGTTCTTGGCTGCAGCCACAGGGGTCTGCCCACGTGAGTTGCATACCCTGTCAGGCAACAAAGTGGTGATTTTGCTGCCAGGGAGGAAAGAAGGTGGTTTCACAAGAGGAGGGATAATGTACAGCAAGTGTTTGAAGGCCGAGGCCCAGCGAGGCCAGCCTGGCCACAAGCAGAGCGACTGGTCCGGGATGCAGATAAGAAAAGGATCAGAGAAAAGCCGCCTAATCTTCAACAGCGTAAAAGGAATCTAAGGCAAAAGGAATCGGAGTCTCTGCACGAGGCCCAGTACTTTAAAGAGAAGACAATTCGGGGATGAAACAAGCTGTGCGACTGGGGTGAGGGGCCGCTTTCCCCTATAGCTGGGTCTTGGTTTTCTTACCTATCAACCCATGTGCTCAACATCCCTTTCAAGACTAAAATTGATAGTCTTATGATTTCAATGGAACAGAAAATGTAATAATAGAGAAGAGCATATAACAATCTTAAGGTTATTAAATGAGTAAATTTTGGGTCACTTAAGATGGAAGGAAAGTAGTGGAGAATTTCTGAATAAGAAGCAGAATGCTGTCAATACAGAACTTCTGAGCTAAGAGGCAGCTGTACTTCAGCAGATCAACAGTCATCCCACTCAATCTAAGGGTATTTATACTTTGTGTTACTGGCTTTTAACACACATGAGCACCTTTACATATATTTCTTTAATCGCAGTTGTTCAAATTTATGAATGTGCAAACATGAGGTAGGCTAGGAATATGTCTAGAAGAATGATATCAATTAATGAAGCTGTTACTATCTTTTATTAACTAATTATCTACATATTCCAAATTGGAATCCCCTCTCATTGCCCAAACTCACTGCCCTGTAGGTTTAATCATAACCAGGGGTGGATAAGCTTTTGCACCCCAGCTCATCTCCTTAACAGTAAGGAGAAACTTTCCAATGGTAAGAGCACCGGCTCAACATAGCTTCTGGGACATGGAACGTGCTCGGCATCAACTGCTGATGTATTAAATTATAGGATGTTGGATGAAAGCAAATCAATTAAAACAAATTGTTTCACTACTTTCTTGGAAAAGTAGTGCCATCAAATACTATAAGAATTTGCTGATATTTTGTCTTACATAGTAGTTATTAAATAGTCAATAAATACCTATCAATAATGAAAAAATGAATCTAAATAAGTGATCTCTATTCTTTACGTAGGCTGAACATTTATGTCTTTTTCCCACAGCATCCTGATTCCAAGTATCATCTGAAGAAAAGAATCACCTCCCTGACCTTGCCGATAGTTCCACCCTCCGAGGCCAGCCTCAGCAGAGCTCCCATCCTACCCTCAACGCCTATCACGCCCTCGCCGCTCTCCCCAGCCTTTGGAGGCACCAGTAAAATAGATCAGTATTCTCGGATTCTCTTCCCAGTCGCGTTTGCAGGGTTCAACCTTGTATACTGGATAGTTTATCTTTCCAAAGACACAATGGAAGTGAGTAGCAGTGTGGAATAGCTTGCAGACCGGACACCCTGTCTTATATAAGTTCTCATTTTCGGAATTAAAAAAAAAAAAAAAGCATTGAGACTTGTGTAGATGAACATGTTTTCCAAACATGAAATCAAAATTGAAAATCTGTAATGCATAGCTTTCAGTAAGGAGGTATGAGTTAAAAAGCAATAATATTACTCCTCAAAATTGAGGGGTTGAAGGCTGTTAAAATATATGACCTTAGGTGATGGGCATAAAATATAATATACAGATCATGTATCAGAGAATTATATACTTGAAACCTATGGGATCTTATTAACCAATGTCATCCCAATAAATTTAATAAAATATGACTTTGGTGTATATTAGAGAAAAATTTTATAACAAGATAAGATTGATTCAAGGTGAATTTGCCAATCTTCTTTCTTTTCAATATTTTAATTGTCACTGTGAATAGCATACACTGCAAAGCAGATAAAATGAGAAAGGCTGACAATTCCAAAGGTTGCCTTAAAATAGATTTATTTTGGCTTAGTTTTCAAGAGAGCAAAATATAAATAGTGTAAATATTTATCAGTAGGTTAATACCAGCATGTTGGAGGCCTTTATGCTAGTAAAATGGCTTTCAGTGGCATTGTAAAGCCTGTATTGAGCTTAGCCATTTGTTTTTAACCTTGCTGTGCTATTTTACCTCAATAAAGTATGGTGTTTATACACATATGAATTATACATAGATTATAAATTATGTATGCATATGTACATAGCTTTAGTTGGACTGCAATACACATTTCTTTATCTTGTTAAGCTTTCCCTTTAAAATAGTATGTTCACTGCAATTCCATGAAGTTATAGGAAAAAATAGTGATTAGAAGGAAGCCTTGTGTATTATGACTGTGGTTCTATTGTATTTTCTACCTTTCTGAGTGTATCACTAAATAAAACAACAGCGAACATGGTCATCTGGCTATCTGATAAAGCCAGGGAGTAGAGTTTCCCCAAGTACAGAGAAATGAAGTGGCTACCTCCACCCAGTGTTAGTGTCCCTGGTGATTCTAACGGATACGAAGCAGGGGAAGGCCAGGCTCAGCCATCTCGCTCTGCAAAAACAGAACCAGGGACATGGAAATAAAGAACGAACCGACGGTGACCAGAGGGGAGGAGGGAAAGAGGATACTGAGGGAAAGAAGGGGAAGGGTCATCAGGGAACATGTATAAAGGACCCAATGACAAAGACAACAGCCGGGGTGCAGGGGGATTGAATGTGGGAGGCAGGGGCGGGGGGGGGGGGGTGGGGCAGGGGAGAGTGGTGGGGGAAAAATGGAAACAACTGTAACTTAACAACAATAAAAAAACCCAGAAAGACCCGAGTTTGTCCAAACAGTCAATCCTTCATCTCCTTTCTGTTCACTCAACACACATTTAGTTACAAGGTAAATAAGATCTGAGGATCTAATGTACAACATGGTGACTTTAGTTGTAATATCGTATTGAAATTTGATAAGAGAATAGAACTTAAATGTTCTCACCAAAAAGAAAAAAAGGCAAGTACGAGTATGTAAGGTGATGGATACATTAACTAAACCAAGGAGGGAACTCATTTCACAGTGCACATGTGTATCAGATCATCATGTGTGTGCTTTAAATATCTTGGAATTTTGTCGATTATACCTCAATAAAGTTGAAAAATGAGACTATTCTTCCTTTCCCCCATAGCAGCTCTTGCTGAATCTAACACTAGCCACGTCCCGTCCTGTAGAATAGCCTTAGGGAAATGGGAACGAGGAGCAGGAGAAGGCATGAAATGCAGTCTGTCCAAATCCATAAACCCCTCATTGGCTGTTGCTGGGTCTTAACATCACTGAGATCACCTGCCGCGCTCACCCAGAAAGAAATATTTGGAATTATTACTCTTGCTTTCATCCAAGAAACTGCAAAAATTCTACAGCCAAACAGGTTAGGTTTGACTAGAGACAGCATTCTACTTAGGGTGAAGCGAGCTCTCCATCCAACTTCCCTGTCAGTTAACTTCATGACCAAATCTCTTTATGCTATTTTAATCTACAGGTTGAAAGTCTACAGATTTGTGCTCTAAATAAAGGTCCTTACATTTTGAACAACTTATATTTGTTTCAGTACTATTCTTTTCTATCTAAATTAAGTTAACCTAATGATACAGGGCCTGCTTTTCTTTTAGGAAGTACAGTAACTAATTAAATGCCAAGGAGGTGTTAATTGTCTTATATGCTACAGTACATACAAACCCATAAAGGATACACTGCTATTATCTCCATTTAAAGATGAGAAATCAAGGTGCAGAGAAGATAATTTTGTTCAAATTCAAGTGACATTCAAGTGCTATTGCTGAGAATCATACCTAGGCCATCAAGTATCAATATGTTTAAATATCTATGTGATCTTTATGGATAGACAGAGCTATCTTTATCTCTATGAAAATAATAGCAAGTGAGGAGTAAAATACGCATGACTTCCATAGCCCCCATTTCTATAATCAGTTGCATGACTGTAGTTGATATAAATAGCGCGCTTCTACTATCCTTTTCCTCGGTTAGCACCTCAGCTGGTTGGTTTGGGGTTCTCGACCTGGCAGGATTCCTAAAGACTTGCAGGACAGTCTTCTCGCATCCAGGAGGGTAGGCTGCTTCCACTACTAAGAAAGGCTTGGAAAGCCTCGGAGCTCTCGGATTCTGAGCATTGTTTGAGTCCACTCAGATGTCACCATACAAGTTTCAGCCTCACTGTCCTTCCCAACTAGTGTCTTTTCTCACGAGAGGCACAGCAAGTGTTAGAATTCTACAATCAGCATACCGTATTTTGCTATGTATAATGCGCACCCATGTTTCCGGCCCAAGCTTTCAGGAAAAAAAAAACTTTCATTTTAATTTTTAAATTCAATTATTTATTTATTTATATTTGGAAACAAAACTGATTATCATATTCCAGGGTATTATTTTGCATATGGATATCATTACTGTTTTCTAGATTTACACTTTTAATGCATAACCATAAATGAAAGAATTAAAAACATTTATATAGCTATGGAATCAGTACTACCCATGTATAATGTGCATCCTTATTTCTCCCTCAAAAATTTGGGTAAAAAGTACGCATTACACACAGCAAAATACGGTAATTAAAATATGCCTCTACTTTTTATGAGAAGCCAGCCCCGCAAATACAAGAAATGAGAAACTCTTTTAAGACTGCCATAAAAGCCCTTTTGTTCTCTATTACTTGAACTGAGAATTAAAAGCCATGAACTTATGCCTTTCTGTCTTTGGATTCTCCAGTGTGGTCAGAAGAGGCCGTCCACCCATAGTTCTTCTAGTCATCATAACTACCGTAAAAGTTAAGCTTTGAAGACATTTGGTTCTCAGGATATTTCATTACAGTCAACAAGAAGCAATAATTTTAACTAAATGTGATGTGACTTCGTATTATGAATCACTAATATCTCATTTCCCATCGGAGAAAAGATCAGTGATTATTAAAGGGCATGACCACGACCAAGTAAATCTCAGAATCTTCTGGTATCAAGCACAATTCAGGTGAAGAAACAGCTACTCTCCTTAGGGGTGGGGAAGAAGAAGAAGGTGATGGGGTTATCTTCTGGGGGAAGATTCCCAAGGAGCGGGCGCCCAGACAGTCAGGAAGGGGACAATGCCTAGGGGATGCACTGCCTGTAAAGGGGAGGGTCATTATCAGGACAGTCTTTATACAAGGACAGCCTTAGCATGGCAGGAGGAAGACCCTTCCGTTTTCCGTCGGCCTCACCTCCCACCTCACCTCCCTGTAATGCTTCCTATTCTCAGAACTCAGTAGGGAGGATCTTGAAAAGAGAAATAAGAACTGCAGTTTAGCACCAGTGTTACAAAGTATGTAGAGAAGGGCGGCTCTGAAGCTAAGAGACCATAGCTCCAGCAGGAGCGCAGGCTGGGACCCACAGTACTTTCCCGGCCAGCTTCAGCTCTTTAAAACGCTCCCTTAACGGTGTGTTCTGAGGAGCCCTGCAGTCTGGTCAGGAAGACAGACAAGGGCAGGGAGGCTTGTCAGAAAGGGCTTACTGGTTAAATCCTATTTCCGTGAGTTGCCCGCAAATGACTTTATGTATGTAAATTGCTTAAAACAGCGTCTTGCATATACAGGGTGCCATAATAAATTATCATCTATAGTAGTAGTGTCATCATCATTATGTCATCTTACTACTGTCAGGCTAGTATTAGGCATTAATATGCAATTGGTAAAATTAAGACTCAAAGTGTTTTCTGTGAGTTCTATGAAATGTATAATCATGAATTTGCTTACAACAAATATTAGCTGATATAAAAAATGTGTGGTATCACACCAAAAACAAAACAAAAGAAAACCATAAATCACTGCTGAAATTTTGAATGATGTGTGGTGACTGCAACCCAAAGGGTACATTTTCAAAGAGCTTCCCATAAAGTCTGGCTATTTGATTATGTGTTATGGTTTAATAATGTTCTTACCCCACGATTTTGGCAGTCAATGCTTTATGTCCCAGAAAAATCAATGATGATTATTGTTAAATCCTCCAGACCTGAGCTACATCCATCTTCCTGACTGCATGTGTTTGTGAGCATGTGGGTAGGTGCTGGGGGGAACGGGGCTCACCACTCTGATAGTGGAGTACCCTTTGAACAGGAATTCTTCCAAACTAGATGCCTTATGTACAGAGTCAAAAAGACTTCACGTACATTTCTAAAATTAATTTGCTTATTTGTCAATTACTACAAAATGAATTGACAGGTTACCTTCCTTAACATTACGTTCTAGTTCTAAATGAACACATTAAAACCTTACAATTAAGTTACTTCTTGGATTATTCTTGGATTTTTTTTATTGGTGATCATGTGAGTTTAATTCATTTTCAATATTTACCTTTTGCATTATCCAAATGCTAATGTAACAATGGCTCACTTTTATGTGTATGTAGTTTACTTTTCCAGCGATTTTAATTTTTCAGAAAACTGATAACTTAATGCTTAGCCTAGAATTCCCTCAACTCCCACCACCATCCATGACTATGGAAGAGTCAAAAATATAAACCCAAATACAAGTGTTGAAGGGCAAGCATTTCATTCAGAGCAGAGTCACTCCCCCTTTAGTCAAAACCTACACACTTATTTTAAACCTAGTCCACACTAGTTAATTTCTTAATCAAAGTGAATGACAGGAGTAAAATGTAGAAAAATAAGGGGGCTTTTGAGTCAGACCTAAAACAGAAATGACAGTGAGAGAGGGGGATGTAAAAAGCCAGCTCAAGATCAGGGGCTCCTGGTGCCTGGGGCGGGGCGGGGGAGGTGCCAGCCTGCTCTGTGCAAGCAGGCCGTGCGCCCTTAAAGCCCTGGTGTCGTCAGTGCCTCAGATTCTGGCACTAGATTAGGTGGTCCAAGGGCAAGCCCCTTACTTCTTTGGGTTTCCAGTTCGACATCTTTATAACGTGGGCTTTGATCAGGTGATTTACATAAGCATTTAACAACTTAAATTTTTATTATTTTATAATAATTTTCCAATATTTTCTGAAACAGAATAGTGAGCCCAGAAATACACCCACGTCTACATGGTCAGTTAACCTATGACAAAGAAGGTAAGAACATACACTGGGGTAAAGACAGGCTAGTCAGTAAGTGGTGCTGGAAAAATCATATAGATATCTACAAAAAATAAAACTAGACCAACTTTTTACACCATATTTAAGAATAAACTTAAAATGATTAGAGACTTAAAATGTAAGACTCAAAACCATGAAAATCCTAGAAGAAAACATAGGCAGTAAAATCGCTGATGATTCTCAGCAATATTTCTGACATTCCTCAAGCAACAGAAACAAAGGGAAAGATAAACAAATGGGACTACAGCAAACTAAAAAGTTGTTGCACAGCAAAGGAAGCCATCAACAAAATAAAAAGATGACCTACTAAATGAGAGAAGAAATTCACCAGTGATACACCTGATACATCCAAAATCTATAAAGAGCAGACAACTCAACACCATACAAACAATCCAATTAGAAAGTGGTCAAAGGACTTGAAGACACCTCCCCAAAGAGGACATACAGATGGCCGATAGACACATGAAAAGATGCTCAACATCACTACTCATCAGAGAAATGCAAATTAAAACACAGTGAGATATGGCCTCACGCCTGTCAGAATGGCTATCACCAAAAAATCGACGAACGGGTAATGGCGAGGATGTGGAGAAATGGGAGCCTTCACAGTTGTCGGTGGGAGTGCAGCTCGGTGCAATCACTATGGGAAACAGTGTGGAGGTTCCTCAAAACATTAAAAGTGAAACGTAAATATCCAAAGAAACCCAAAACTCTAATTTGAAAGAATATGTGCACCCCCATGTCATTGAGGCATTATCTACAACAGCCAAGATACGAAGGTAACCCAAGTGCTCATCAATAGACAAGTGAGTAAAAAAGTTGTGGTACATACGTACAACAGAATATTACTCAGCCACAAAAAATGAACTCTTACCATGTGTGACAGCATGAATGCACCTAGAGAGTATTATGCTAAGCAAAATAAGCCAGACAGAGAGAGACAAATACCATATTATATCACTTATATGTGGAATCTAAAGAACAAAATAAATGAATGAACCAAATAGGAACAGACTTATAGAGAACAGAATGATGGGTGCCAGAGGGAAGGAGGGCTGGGTGATTGGATGAAAAAGTGAAGGGATTCAGGAAGACTAATTGGTAGTTACAAAAAACAGCCATGAGGGAGTAAGTGCAGCACAGAGAATATAGCCGACAATACTGTAATAACGACGTGTGGTTCTGCTGGGTCCTGGAAATATCAGGGGGAACAGTTTGTAAAGTACACGACTGTCGAACTACTATGCTGTCCACCTAAAGCTAATACAAAATAGTATTGAATACAAACTGTAATTAAAAAATAAATTTAAAAAATCAGAAAAGTGTGTGACACCTTTCAAAATATTTCTACCCAAAACAGAAGTAAGTAAATATGGTTTGGTCTTAATATTAATAAACACTGTTATTTAGTATTAGGCATTTTTATAAGTGTCTAAATATATTACTTGACATAATATTTACAATAATTCAGTGAGTTAGATTCTATTTATGCCCAGTGTACAAAAGGGGAAACTGAGGCTTACCCAGCTGATGTTAATTGCACAGTATCTCATGGTGAGACAAGACCCAGAATCCAGTTTTGTCTCCTGCACCTCCCCAGTAGCACAGAGAAGCACCATATACTTGCTTGGGTGATTCTGTTCTATTTCTGTTCTATTCCAGGCAGCCAGCAAGTTTCTGGTCTGCAAAGTTGGACATGTAACTGGTGCTATTCCTCCTACAGCTCATCGATTAGAACCATGGCACCTGCCCCTGGCTGTACACAGTCATAGACTCTACTGTTGTACCAGGTGGCCCAAGTTTCCACAGGAATATTCAAGATCATTCAATGGTTCCCACTGCAGTGCCACGCCACGACTCGAATGCCAACTGACACTGAGGGGCTGCTGACACATGGAGAGGTCTCTCCTTTTTTCGACCATGGCTGGTTACCTATTTTTTAATTTTAAAAAGTTTGTCATTTCTGTGTCTCTCACAGAAAAAGTCATGGACTGCAAAGGCTCTCTAAATAGGTACAACTAAATAGGTACAACTAAATAGGTAAACTAAATACTTTTTAAATATGTCACCTTTGTTACTTAAAGCCCCACAGCCTTGGTTTTCTCATCTAAAATTAGACTGGCAATAATAATAGTTCTTAGCTTACAAGGTTGTAAAGATGAAATGAGTAAATACATATAAGTATGCAAAATACCATCTGACCTATGGTAAGTATTTAAAAAAACGTTATTTACTATTAGCTACCTCAGAACTATCATTGGAGACACTGAAGACTGTGTTTGGGATTTATTTCTCTTTATTTTCCTCATGTCTAGTGCTGTCAGTACCTGACATTTTATAGATGTTCCATCAATTTTTGAATGAATGACACTTCTTCAGGATGTATTTTTTCATGTCCAGTGGACCAAAAACACGAGCTTTGCCTACCTGAAAGGGTTATTACAGGTCACGTAATATACTATTTGATTTTATTTATTTGTTTGTTTATTTAATTTATAAGCTCTCTTAAGAAAGGTGTTATTACGATTCTTTCCCCACATTTTACAGGAAAGAAAAGTGCTCATGTAACGCGCTCACAGTCAGCAAAAAAAAAAGCAGAATCAGAATTTGTATCCAGGCTGTCTTGTGTCTGAACCAGGATGCTTTGTTGCTCCTCTCTGCTAGGCCACGTACTATGAGCTAGTTTCTGAGAAAGGGCTTAGAATACTTAGAAGCACTGTGTCAACAGAAGGCATTTGTATATGCTAACAAATCTGTAGCAATGGCCTCTTAACAACCAGTTCTCTTCAGTGAATTATGCTTATCTTCCCCTGTGTAAAAGTATATTCTAGATATTAAGAAGCTCATGGGCAACAGTGTGATGATTGTGGAGGGCGGGAGGTGGAAGGGGGCAGAAGGGGGTAAACAATAATGCAAAAAAATACAATAAAGATAAATTTAAAAAGAAGCAATATTTAATCCAGAATAGACAAGGGGGAAGTGCTCGTGCCATTGACACATAGATATTTCAAGTGACTCAATTATCCAGTAGGTGCAGTATTCTCATCCTTTTATCTTTCTAGTAATTGTCCAACTGCATGCCTTTTGCTCACTATTAGTATCAAAAACATATCTAGATAAGACTATTAAGAAGTTCATTAGCAGGCCCTCTGAAAGTCACTGGGACAAAGAAACACTAATACATGTGTGCAACTATCTATGAATTCAGTATCACCATTTTCATGTCCACGCTCCAACATACTCATTTGTAAAATAAGAATGCCCAAGTCTCTTTGCTGTATTCATGAGAATTAAAATTTAAACGTGGAATGTAGAGATCCCACTACAGTGCCTGGTGCATATTTAGAGACCAACACACCATAGCATGTTGTAAACAGCAACTGGGGTGAAGGTTGTAGGTTTTTTCTTTTTGTAACCCATAAAACAATCCATCCCAAAGAGAGTGTGGCTCATTCTCCATACAGTACGCAAATATTTAATTCACTTCGGGCGTGGCCATCGAGTCTCAGAGAGGGCCTACACCTACAGGACTACACGGAAGACATACAAACTCAGCAAGCACGGTGACAATAAATTTTATGTGTCAAAGTCTCTACTGTACACAGATTGATTTCTATACTTCAGTACATGTCCTGTGTCTGGCTTCTGTACTTTTTCTTTTTCTGAATTTGTTTCCCATTATTAACCTAAAGTAGAAACTTCACTCATTCATACCGAGCACCTGTAATGTGCCAGAGCTGTGCTAAAATAAAAAAGATAATATATACCCTCTATATCCTCAAGGAACTCAGTCTCTGAAAACAGAAACATCAACACATAATTAGAATCTAGGAGAAAAGGTGCTAATAGAGATATTTATAACACCACATTTCAGCAATGAAGGGACATGGGTAAGCGAATGCCATGCTCTGGTAGGGGCATTAAGTAACAGGAAAAGAACAGTAACCTTTGCCAAACTGGCCCACTAGCCAAGTGTGCTCATTTTATTTCTCAGTGGAAACCGCTGTGGTGGAAGGTAAGGACTAAGGGGGCAGAAGAGAAATACCCACCGGCGGATGCCTATGCCTGGTCCTGGGGAGGAAGGGGAGAAGGTGTCAGTAAGTGGGATCAAGGAGGATTCTTTCTAACAGACAAAAAAAAAAAAAAAATCCACCAAGTAGCTCTTTGGACAAAAAAGGACATTTTCCCCCATCTTTCTTGTTGCCCTTTATTCCTCCTTCTTTCATTTTCAATATTTCAAGTGCTTTGCACACACTGCCTTACTTAACACTAACAGTTCAATGGTTAGAAATTAATGATTCGGTAACAAAACTGCAAAAAAAATAAGGTCTAAGTTTTGGCCAGTCCTACGGAGCTGTTTCAGTGTTAGTCAGCAGCCAAATTCAGATGCTTGTCTCTAAATACTTTCTCTTAAACCCCTCTCCTACAGAGCTGCCCTACCCTGGGGACTGAGAGAATAGGTGCACGTTATTCCTGGGATCGTGGCCAATTCTGTAACTCTATAAATACCAAACATTACTTAAGAGTTCCCAATTTTATTTCTACCTTATCTATGATTCACTTGTTCAATGAAAAATACGTGAGACCCAGTTCGAGGTATGCTTTACACATACAGGTGCATACACATGAATGTAACTTTCTACACACGTCTGTAGGTATCTGATAAAGTTGTAGAGTGCTGGAGTTTGAAACAGCTAGTCATCGTTTCCACAGGCATTTTCAATTTCATGGATAAATACTGTATCAAATGTGGCATAATATTATTTTGTATTTTTACAATGCATCTAATAAATTTAAATATTGACAAAGCAAATAAATTATCAGCCTTTCATAGTGAGGAACAAAAATGTTAACCTGGGTAAGAACACACAGTGTATGAATAAAAAAGCTGATAAGTTCATGAAGGCTGGTGAATTCAATTTAGTTCTTGAATTCTTATTTGGAAAATCAGGAAAAAACTTAGAATTCATTAGGCTGTGCAACATAACTGTTTTTCTTGAAATAACAAGTTCATGAAATAAATCTGTAAGATAATCTATTTTTGACCACATGAAAAGAATATATGTGGTATTATTGGAACACTTCATCATACTCTAGGTAAAGAGGCAATTAGTGTTAAAAATAAAGCTAGAAAAGGTATTTCTTAAAGTGAAATTGGGTATCTTTATTCATCTAGTAATACTAGCTACTTAACTCCCCTCAAGGTGGGTATTATTATGATTAATTGGATTGACTAGAGAGTAGTTTCGGGAAAAAAAACCTGAGTGCTCAAAATTATTAGCATGATTTCACCACAATTATCTTTAATTTTTATCCTTTATTGACTTAAATTTCCATTTCATTGGTTCTTTGAGGAAAACATCCAAATTAGTGCTACAGGCACAGTTTCCTTTAAGAGGTTATGGGAAGCATAAAAAGAGGCAAACTTTAGTGACTACGCTGTGAGACTTTACTCCTCAGAACTACCTCGTCGATCAAATTTCCACTATCTGGCAGCCGCCAGCTCGAGGGACTCAGGAAAATCTTAGGCGCGTTATGGAACGGCACGGTAAGAGGGACTCAGAGCGATTAGTCCAGCATCCCCAGCTCATGTGAAAACCTGAAAGCCAGAACGGTAAAGGGGTTTGCCCTATGTGACGCTATTGCTTGGGATGCTCTTGAGTTCTTTAACTTTCTGTTCTGTTGCTCAGTTGTTTCTCTCTTCAGTCTGTTGGCATTTGGGATTTGGGCACTCACAGGAGCGGCAGAATATATCTTCCTTTGTGTATATAAGAGGGTTACCTCCTGAAATAGACAATGTTGGACATCTGAAAACGAATGCCTGCTAGATTAGTAGTGAGATACCTGCAGCAGCTCATCAACTTGAGTGCTTATCTGCAGCATGAAGATTCTTCAACTGATAACTCCTGACCACATTATGTCCATAATTAGAATTACAACAAGAGGCTGCCAATCATGAATCTACCCATCATCACGTAAAACCCACTCTGGGCTCTGGTAGGAAAGCAGAGAACATACTTGTTTGGTAAAAGTAAATGTCATTGGGTTATAACTAATGCAGCTCTACCAGCTTACTGAGCTCAACAAAGCAGTGATGGCAATTCTTTTTTAATAATGTAAGAAACTACAATCAACATTTCATATTTAGTGATGCCACCTCTGGAAATACATGTTTAGACTACTTTTAGGAATATCAGTTGATGGATGAAAACTTTCCTTCATTTTTTGAGGGGAAAAATTATTTCCTATTATGTTTTATCATAAATTCTAGACTCCTGTGTAAAACACTGTAATTGTACTTGCCTGATTTCCTTTTCCAATCAAGTATTTATCTACAAGGTCAATTACTCAGGGGATAAGCCCAGACAGTTCAAATAATTTAAAAAGAAATAGTTACAAAGACTAACATTTTAAACTAATGAACGGAGCAAAGAAATCTAAATAATGCTGCACAGAAAATTTCTTTCAGGCAATCATATCTATAAGCTCATATTTACTTAATTCAACTTATTTGCCTCCATTGGAGAATGAATGAATAAAAAACAGAATTTCCTGCAAGTTTTGTTAAGAAGTTTTCTTTTTCATTTATTTTACTCTTCTTTCTTTTTTTAAATCGATGGAATGCTCAGATTATTTGAAGGGAGTTTTGGAATGCAACCTCAATAATTTGCAGTGGTGGATTATAAATTTATTCATTTTTGCATGGCACAACACATCCACAGTACACCTGTTAGTGTGTTAGTGTGTGTGTGTCCACATATGTATGTCTGTGAGTGTTCCAGGTTTGCTTAAACTTTTGGCAGCTTTGTCGAAATATGATTTATGTACAAAAACACTGCACATATTAAATGTATATAATTTGTTGAGTTTGGAGATATGCACACATTGGTGATACCATCACTACAATCAAGATTATAAATATATTCATTACCTCCTGAAATTTCCTAGTGTCCCCTTTCTTCCTCCCTATTTGTGGGTTTATTCCCACAAATTCCTTCAAGTTTCACTTATCATTTTATTAATAATATTTTATGCACTTCAAAGCCCTTAAAATCTAAGTTCTGAATCAATCCTCCTGAAATTGCACTGAAATCCACACAAGCAAGTACCATTATTTTCATTTTGTAAATAAAAAAATAGAGGGCATATGTGGTCAAGTGATTCTGACGTTCTCATAGCTAGTCAGTTGCCATGCTTTGTGTAGAAGTGTATGCTTTCCTTCTCAGAGGTTAGTCAATTTTATAGCATTCTATCTCCTGACATCATAATTAACAGCTAACCTAGAAAAAAACATAAAAAGCAAATACATAAAATATTATAATATGCTGCAGACAAACTATAACAGCTTTAAGCAGTGTATTAGAGCTCTTTCTTGTAAGTGTCCATAGAGGTGGGTATTGTTTTTTAAAATCAAAATGAAGGTTTAATCTGAAAATTGGTTTTGCATGAATAAAGAAAACCTTTACTCTTCTATCTCTATTTTACTGACAATAACATGAAGCTTGCTGGGAAGTCAAAGACTTCAGAAATTCCCCTTTATATAAGTATTTTTCTTAGCTCCCAAATACCACAAAATTGTCAAAGTCTCTTTGAAGAAGGAAAAGGGAACCTATTATTTCCGCATTTCTTTGCATTTACTCTTCTGAAATGTTTCTTCAAAGCTGAATTTATAATGTAAATATCGTTTCTCTATGTCTTATGTAAACCTTAAGAGAGGCAATAATTTTATATCTAACTCCATTTGTGGCAAAATCGTGCACATTTAAAGCTGTTGTTCAAAGCTTTTCTTGAAGTGTTTCTTGAGCCACTGTAGAGAATTGTTGAGGGATAAAAACCTCCAAAACAGTTTATACCGCTTTTGATTTATTTATATATTTTTGCAATTATATGCTGTGAGTTTGGAGAAAATATTAAAACTGCAGCAAATACTGAAATAAAAGCTGAAGCAGTTGAAAACAAGGTAATTAGAGAAAAAAAATCGGTTAAGCTATTTATAGAGATTGTTCCAATCTTCCTCTTCTATTTATCTGACAGATATATTTAAAATTCTTATTTTATTTTCCCAGGGTCTGGCTTGTATAGACAAGGGCTTGGTAGCACTATTCTCATCATGCAGCAGCGCTAATACTGCTTACTCAATTGCTATCTACTGTTTCAAAATAATGACTTCAAGTGACCCACTCTTTGGCCTAATAGATAATGCAATTCCTGGGGGAATTTTTCACAATGCTTTAGAATTTTTTCTAAAAGGGCTGAAAGAAAAAGCCTTTTCCCATTTTTATATATGAGTTGACCTTAATAATTGAGCGAACATTTTATTGACCAAAAGGGTAGTTAAAAAAAGAATACTCAGAATTTCTACCATTTCATATCTCTTAAAGATAGCTTAATTGTTAATATTCAGGCAATGACATTTGATATTATGACATTTGAGCATGCTTTCTTAACAGGTTGGAAGGCATATCAAAATGAAAGCTTTATAATCATGAATATGTTAGTCTGGAAATAGCTGCATTTCATTTACATCTGAAGTGCTCATTTAACCTTCATCATATTTCTAGCAAACTTATTTTTTGAGCTTTTTAGTTATAACCAAAAAGTAGTGTATTTTATACAAATATACCACAGTGTGTGTGTGTGTGTGTATTCTAAGTACCCTGATGGTTTAAAGAAATTTGACTTTGAATCTATCTTAACTGAAATAATTTTATTATAATTTTCATTCTGGGCATTTCCTTGGTGAAATATAATCAATACAGAAATCTTTGTACTGTACAAATATTAGTGTCTATCCCTACCACAAAATATCTGCACATGGAGACAATGTAAATATTTAATTTCCTTCTTTAAAAGTATAATAAAATTGCAATTCAGGGCACAAAGATGAAAAGATTTCTTGGGAGTCATCATAATGTGGGTAGGAATAAATCATGAAAAGCTATTACTTTTAAAGATCAACATTTACTTTTCCCTAAAAGGTACTCCAGATATCTTGGCTACTCTTTTGAGAGGTACTAATTCTTATAGACAATATATTTACCACTGTGCCACTACTTCATTTTTTATTTTATATATCTACGATACAATACATTTCACATTTTACTTTTCTTAAATTAGGATGTATGCAATGGAAAAACACAGTATATGGGATTTGTTTTCAAAGCCAGTATGTAAGGTAAGAATTATATGATATCAAAATAGGCTTTACATATTACATAAAGCAATATGCAGATTTAATGCAACCCCATCAAAATCTCAATGGCATTTTTCACAGAAATAAAAAAAACAACCTTCAAAATAGTGTGGAACCACAGAAGACCCTAAGTAGTCCAAGCAATCCTGAGAAAGGACAACAAAGCCAGAGGAATCACGCTCCCTGGCTTCAAACTATACGACAAGGTTGCCATGAACAAAACAGTATAGTATTGACAAAACAACAACAACAACAACAACAACAACAACCAGACACAGAGACCAATGGAACAGAATTTAATGCGCAGAAATAGACCCATACATATATGGGCAACTAATTTTTGACAAAGGAGCTAAAAACATATAATGGAGAAAGGAAAGCCTATTCCAATAAATGGTGTTGGGATAACTGAAAAGCCACATACAAAAGAATGAAACTAGGCTTCTATCTGGCACCATACACAAAAATTAACTCAAGATGGATTAAGGACTTTGGTATAATAAAACTGAAACAATAGAATACATAGAAGAAAGCACAGGTGCTAAACATGTGGATGTTGGTCTCAGAGAGACTTTTGTAAACTTGACCCAAAGGCAAGGGAAACAAAAGCATAATGAATGGGATTATATCAAACAAAAAGCTTCTGAACTGCAAAATAAACAAAGCCATCAGCAAAATAAAACTGGCAACCAAACAAATTGGAAAAGATATTTAAAAACGATACCTCTGATAAGAACCTAATACCCAAAATATGTAAAGAACTCATACAAGTAAACAACAATGAAAAAACCCAAACAATTCAGAAAACCTGAATATACACTTTCCTATGAAAACATATAGATGGCCAACAGATACATAAAAATGATACTCAACATCACTAGTAATAAGGAAATGTGAATCAAAACCTCAATGAGATACCACCTCACACCTGTCAGAATGACTATTTTCAATGAGACAAGAAATAGCATGTTGGAGAGAATGTGGAGAACAGAGAACCCTTGCCAGTGCTAGTGGAATGTAAACTGGTATGGCCACTGAGGGAAACTGTGTGGAGGTTCCACAAAAAATGAAGAATAGAGCTACCATATCACCCAGCAACAGCTTTTCTGAGTGTCTATCTGAAAATTTTGAAAACACGTATATGTAATGATGTATTCATTGCAGCATATTCATGATAGCCAAAAAAATGAAGATAACCTAAGTTTCCTTCTGTAGGTGCCTGGATAAAGAAGATGTAGTATGTACACACACACACACACACACACACACACACACACACACAATGGAGTACTACTCAGCCATAAAAAAGATGAAATATTGCCATTTGTGACAACATGGATGGATCTAGAGGGTATTATGCTAAGTAAAATAGATGGAAAAGAAAAAGAACTGTATGATTTTACTCATAGGTAGGATTTAAAACAAAAAGTCACAAATTAACAAACAAAACAAACTAAAAAAACTCATAGATACAGACAAAAGAATGGTGGTTATTGGAGGAGAAGGGGAGTGGGGGGAGGACAAGAGGGTAAAGGAGATCAAATATATATAAATTTTATATATATATTTTTTAAATTAAATAATATTATCCATGTCCTCCCTCAACACTGATGAAGTACTTGGCTTCAGTGCAGAGGTATCATGAGGAGACAGAAGTATTATTTCTCTACATACAAAATTTCTATCCAAGAGAAAGGGTTTTATTAAATTTTATATGTAGTGTTCCCAAAGAACAGTGCATTAAAGTCGTAGCCAGTAGATAATCCATAATAAAGAGATGCCTTTTTTACAGCTTGGGTATAGGGCAGGTTGATATATCTCCATCAATCAACAAGCATGAACTAAGCACCTACTACATACAAAGTATTTACCATGCGAGATATAATGATCAATAACACTTGTGGCCTTGCTCTCAAACACAAACCAGGATCTCTGTGACACGAAGCTGTTTTCTGTTTTCGTTAGCAGCAGCGTTCGTTTTGTAATTTGAGTTATGAGCACTACACAATCTGTCACTGCTACCATCACCGGTATCTATAATCACGGAAACGTTATTTTCCTCAGCACGTCCACCTGTTTAGTGAGCGTGAGTAAGTGTGGCTGTGTGCGGATAATGCTCATGCCAAGGGCTGGGGTTAAAACACAGCGCAGCAATTCAGCTGTGTTTCACTGCCATACGGACAAATGACAGCTCTATTCCTCAGCCTAAGACACACAGTAGCTACTGCTGGGCTGCATTATTTATTCTGGATTCATTTGTGAAATCTCTAACATGGGGTATGTGCAGGCATGCTAAAACTCATAAATGTAACAAATCTTAGTGTTGTCAGGAGGCCGGGATTTCTCCTAAGTGTAGTTATAAACATCTGCACTGGGAACGAAACCTCAGTGCCATTATCTGTGAAGGGTCTCATCTGCTCATCTCCATGGGGTAAGTAGGGCCAGGTTTTTATTCTCATTGGGTTGTTCTATACACAGATTAGGAAAGAAAACTTTGAGTGTATCATAAGACTCTTAAAAAATTAGGGGCAAGGGTTATCATATGCTTAACACAATTTGGTTTTCCTTTTTAAAAAATATTTAATATAGACAGTCAATAAAACATTCAAATATTTATGGAACGAGACACACATTATTAAAAATTGTTACATAGTTTTCTCTAAGGAGAGTGTATAGAGCACGCATTTATGCGTCAAACCACCCTGTTCCACGGACTTCAAATTAAACTTCTAACTTCTAAGGGCTATCATACAATTTTTAAACTCATGTTCATGAAGAAGAACTTGGTTTAAAAAAATGAGGTTGTCTCAAGGAAAAATTACTCCTACTACTATAAATACAATGGCAACTTATGCTCTGAGATCAATATCATTATAGGTGATAATTGTACAAATAACATCTCTGTAGGAAAAAAATCAATTCTCTTCCTTCTCAATTCCTCAAAAATGCATTAAGATATATACTATGAGAGAAAGTATGATATTAATTCTGAAAATAAAATAGAGGAATATATGAGTATGTTTATAAAACACACAAAACTAAGATGTGGTATAGAATAAGGGTTTTCTTAGACCTCTTTCAAGAAATCAGAATAACTAATAATTTTCAAGAGTCCCATCTTTTAAAAGATTTAAAATATGTCATGAATATCTATGAAACAAAAAACTTATATGAATAAAATTCAGAGTATAAAAGCAATAGAAAAAGCAGGGAGACACAGAACTAAAACAGTAATACAATTAACATTTGTTTCAGTCCATGATATTTCAAACTGACCATAAAAATAAATATGAAAAAATAATAAGACAATTAAGGTGAACATAATAGTTAGATATCAAAATAGAGAATGTAGTTTATTTTTAAGGAACTATGGACCATTTACAAAAATTGACCACATATTAGGCCTCAAAATACATAAACTTTTGTAGATGTTAGAAAATAGACATTTTATAGAAATCATTTGCTATTCAAAGTACAGTCAGAAATTAATTGAAAAACATAAATAGGTATGTCTGAGTAGAGAAAGAAAACTCCCTGTTTAACTACTCTTAGGCCAAAGAACAAATTTAAAATATAACTTTATATCATCTATTAAAATATAATAAACACACTATCTGAATCAGCATCACTATGGTCAAAGCACCGGGGGCATGCCTATTAAACAGGAAAAAATTAAGGGACCCACTGTCAGCATTATTGCACAATATTGTCTTGGAAGCATCAGCCAATATGATTAAGTACAGGGAAGATGTTAAGTAAAAACAATATGGTACAAAAATAAATAATATGATCATATGAATAGAAAATCACAAAGAACTTTCTTAGAAGCTTTCAAAACTATACGACTACTAGAAGCTAACTTAGAAAAAAAACTTAGATGACCTAGCGCTTAGCGATGTCTTTAAAACACCAAAGATATGATCAGGAAAGAAAGAACTGATAAGCTAGACTTCATTAAAATTGACAGTTTCTGCTCTGTGAAGACACTGTTAGGGAATAAAAAGACCAGTCACAGGCTGGAAAAATATTTACAAAAGACATATCTGACAAAGGACTATTATCCAAAATATACAAAGGCCTCTTAAGCCTCTTAAAACTCAAAAGTAAGAAAACAAATAATTATATGATATAAAATTTATATATTTATATATTATTATACAGAAACAAACAAGTATATGTGTATACTCTGAAATATAATATGAGAAACCTAGAAAAATAATAGTGAAGTCATAAGGTTGCTAGATAAACATCCTAACAGAATACTTTATTTCCCTGAAATTTGCACTTTAATATGTTTTTAAAACTGCAATAGCAATCTCTGTCTTCATTTTTTAAATATGATATTAATAGGAAATTATATTTCCCCTGCATTGCCTTTCACTGCACTCCCTATGATCTAACATATAGGCTTGTTACATATAGGCTTCTATTTCTTATAAAAGAAAATATGATGAAAGGGAATTGAGTTTATTATTTATAATTTATAATTGTTTACACATTGGACTAAAGTATTAGATTAAATTATTTCACTGCAGTCCACTCTTGTTAGAAATGCACTAAATGACCTTATTTGGATGCAGTTTTCTTTTTCATCCTTGCCCTTTCTTTCAGTCCTCTTAATTTTCCTACTCATTAGCATTCTTCTTTTTTGATGTCTTTTATTTAGTCTTTCAGACTTTTTTCATGTCCTTTTTAGCACTAGGGTTTAGTTAATAAAAAACAGAGTCGAGCATTCCTAGATATTTTGGCTTACAGAAATTGTTCAAAGGTATTACCATCTTTGAAATGTGTATTAAGATTTCCTATAAAAGTGTTTAATTATGAAAAATGTCTTCTCCTTGCCATATTTTTATATCATACTAATTATTCTGACATTTCTATTCCGAGACAGAAATTTAAAAGAAAAAGATCCTCGGCTCCCAAGTAATTTCTAAAGAAATTAGAGAACACTTTCAAAATGCATACATATTTAGCTGACATCTACTGACATGACTCCTGCCTTTAAGTTGCTCAGTCTTGTATAAAGACAATAAACAAGTGTCAAAATATAAGAAAAATATGATCCAAACTACAAAGGAATAATGACAGTTTGCATCTGTTGTGAGAGAAGTCTCTTAATGCTGTTCCTAGGATCAAGTGAGATAGTACATAGAAATTGTTTAACAGGGTACCTTTTGCAAGCTGGTGTTCAATAAATGATAGCTACAGAAATGGCTGTTTCATTGGTCTTTGTCTTGGTTGCAGTTCTCCAGAAGGAGAAAGTAAGACAAGGATTTGAGTTGAACACTTTTTTCCAGGTGACCTACAGCACTTACATTACCAAGCTAGTCACCGCTGTGAGCTTAGTCACCACTGAGCTCAGAGACATGGTGCACATCACAGAATCACATCTCAGGGTTATCCCCTACCCACGGTCCACAGCGTGAGGCAGCTAAGGGTATTTATCCAGTTCATAGGCTGCCATTTGTAGAAAATGAATTCCCAGGACATTAATTCTCTTACATTTCTGGCTTGTCCCAAGCAATGGGCTCATTGTGTCTGTGTCCTACCCTAAAAATCTTCGGGTAGAGAATCATGTTCATGGTAAGAATCCTTTTGTTTTTGAGGTGAATCCCAAGTACCTACAGTGTCTTCCACCTGGTACAAGGGCTGGAATTGTTAATAATGAGTTCATTTAGGAGAATAAGCAAGAGCCACCCAATTTAATCCACGAGGGTAAAGGCTTTCCAAAGGAAAGATAATCAGTGAATACTATGTGAACGGCAAAGCCCTGGAAGTTAGTGGCATGAGGCCTAAGAGGTATGACTGAAAGATGGTAAATGTCTTTTATCTTCTCTTTCGGCTCCCAGTGATTCCCAGTCACCTAGAGCACTGTGCTAAGAATGATTCTGAAGCTGTACTTGACTTCAAGGAAAGAGTACTGTGGCTGACTGGTAAACCTGCCATGGGTACAGGGAGTGGAAATTATGGGATCTGTCAGCAGTTCGAAATCTGTTATCTAAATAAGCTCTCTCATTTTATAGATGGCAAAATGGAAGCCCTTTGAAAGGAACAGATTTATTGCCTGAAATCATTCCAGAGTTCCCACATTCTTCTAATTCAGTGTAGAAAAAAAAGTATGTCTTAAAAAATCTCACTCATATATTAAACACACCTTGTGTTGAATTTGCAAATAACATGAGAATCTTTTAAAAACACAAAATTAAAGAATGGATAAAAATAGCCCTCCTAAGTTGTCCTAATCATGGAATCATTTTCTCTATTCAGAATTCCACAGCCTGAGCTAAGTCCACCTGACTCTGAGATCTCACATTTATTTTTAAATCCACAAACTAGCACGCCCAGACACGAGGTATCATCTTCTCTAAATTAAATAACAATCAAGATTCTGTCACTTTCCTAATGAAGACTCGTCCACAGGCACCAACCCTTCTGAAGTGTATTCAGGTGAGGATGTGTGATTTTAACAACTAGATTGGTTAAGGGACTCATTTAAAGAGAAAGTGTCCTAAAAGGAGCTCTTGAGATTCAACACATGATTAATCAGGGAAAAGCTGGCAGAACTCTGCATTTTTCTCAAAGGAGAAAAAAAAGTACAATGTTACCCTTTCTAGGATGAGACCTGCTACTGACTTACTTAACAATGAATACAGAAATTTCCTGTGAAGGTGGAGAGTGATGTTCAGGAGCAAGTATGACTATTTCCACACTCCATGGACCACATGGGCCAGACTGTTTCTCCTCTCAGGGTTCAGGGCTGATCTTGTATCGAAGTCTCTAGATACCAATCTCTACTTGCACCACTCAAGTGAGGAGGTGCCTCCTGGTTGTTCTCTCGCTCTCCGCTGAGTTGTGACTTTGGTGAAGAACTTTTTCCTATTTCCCAAACCGAGCCTTGTGTCTCTCCTTAGCATTTGCTTAGGTCCTTTATTTCTTGGGTGAAAGCACATGTCAGTGTACAGCAGTCCCCCCTAACCTAAGGGGTGTAAGTCCCAAGACCCTCAGTGGATTCCTAAAACCCAGGGTAGTCCTAAACCCAATGTATATTATGTTTTTCCTTACAGAGACACACCTATGATAAAGTTTAATTTATAAATTAGGCACAGTTAGAGATTAACAACAATAACTAATAATAAAACAGAATAATTATAACAATATACTGTAGTAAAGCTGGGTGAATAAGACCCCTCTCCCAAAATATCTTACTGTGCTGCACCCACCCTTTTTCTTGCCATGATGTGAGAGGGAACTAGGATGTTCCCTCCATCCAACCAACTGGACGCGTGGAAGGTGTAGGCACTGGGACGCGGCATTAGGCTGCAGTCAGTGCGACGTGAACACAGCGCTGAGATACCGTGACAGTGGGTCTGATAACCAAGACGGCTACCAAGTGACTCTGGTCAGGAGTGTCTGCAGGGAGGGGGCCTGAACAGAGAAGTGATTCACATTCCGGGCAGGGCAGAGAGGGCATCGTGGGATTTCATTACACCACACAGAAGGGCATCTTATTTAAAACTTATCACTTGCTTATTTCTGGAATTTTTCATTTAATATTTTCAGACCAAAATGGACTGCAGGTAATGGAAATGGATAAGGGGGAATTACTGTATTACCTTTTCTATTTCCTTCCATTTCTTCTGTACCACATTATAAGCTGTGTGAGGGCAGAGAGCATCTTTCATCTCTTTTGGGAATTATTCTATGCCTACAGTGGTTTCTACTGTATAATAAGTGATTACTAAATGCATATAAATGAAAGAGCAAGGGAATGAATTAAAGACTTACCCATATTTTTAGTGAAATATTGGGAATGTAGATATCCTGGGTTCGTCTTGTCACTGGTTCTAGGTCTGCCATTAACTCACATGGGGCTGATGGGGAGGCAGGCATCTGGAGAGTCTTACTCCTGAGCAATCATAAAATTCATGAAAGATATTATGAGGGGGTAAACCTTTGCCAACCTGACTTGTTCTCAAGGTCTAAACAATCACCTACGTGAAAAAATGAGACAGTAAAACCTAACCTATTCATTTTGCTGATGGCTTCTTTTGCTGGACAACAGCTTTTTAGTTTGATGTAGTCCCCTTTGTTTATTTTTTTCCTTTGTTTCCCTTTACCATATAATCTCAATTACATGTGGAATCTAATGAACAAAATAAACTGATGAACAAAATAGAAACAGAGGCACGGATACATGGAAGAGACAGCATAAGCACGGGGGTTTGGGAGGCTGGGTGAAAGAAGATGAAGGGATTAACCGATAAACATATAGACACAGACAACCACATGGTGTGGGGATGGCCAGGGGGAAAGGGGGCTAGGGTAGGCGGAGGTGGGCAAAGCGGGGAAATGAGGACAGAAAGAAACTTTGCTTGGGGTGACGGGCTCACAATGCCGTGTGCAGATGATGTTTTATTGAGTTATAAACTTGAAACCAATATGGTTTCGCAATCCAATATCACCCCAATAAATTTAATTTTAAAGAACCTAACCTATTTCTCTGATAATCATCACATCAAAGGGATCTGTATTGATTTTGGATGCTAATGTTCACAGTCAAAGAAAGTAAAACAATAAAAATTGTCAGTATATAAATCTCATTAACTTGCACATTTTGAAGTTGATAGAAACAAGTAAAATTGGCTTTGCTTCATTTCAGAGTAATTACTGTACTCAAAACTTAGAAAGTCAATAAATGCATTTCAATGTATAGGATACATTAATCACACATTATGGTCCATTTTCAAACAAATCATAATTACTGTCTGAATATGACTCAAATCACCAAGGGACTTTCAGAAATGCTAAATTACTTGCAATTTGAACATGCTAAAAATGCCATGCCATTTACCACACAGAACAGATGAATGATGGGCCAAACTTAGAAAACACAATTCACTCTAAGTGATGTTACTAAAATGCTTAACAGATGGTATGCTCATTGAGGTTACGCAAGGCCTGTTTATTAAAAAACAAAACAAAACTCACTTTACATATTTTCAGGGATTTCTAATTAAGATGCTTTTAAATAGTCTAAACCACTGTTCTGGGAATATTAACTCAATCCAATCCAAAATCCCTCCCCGCCCTTCTTTTTTTGCACAAGATGCATAAATCTCTCCTCTGGCCATTTAAACAAGTTGAGGTCTTTAAAGTCTTTCTTTGGTACATGTGTTTTGTTTGTTTCATTAGTTAACATGTTCTAATTGAGAATCTACTAGACAGCAGGCCCTGAGGTAGGACTGGTTAAAGAGAATTTGAACATACCATCCCTACTCTGAAGGATTCACATTTTAGCACAAGAAAAGTGACCTCTGGTGACTAAAGGGTAAAAATATTAGTCTTATATCAATGACTGTAGGAAATGTGAACTGGTACAGCTGTTCCAGAACATAGGACCATGGTTTTTCGAAACGTTAAAACTGAGCTAACATGTGCTTCCCACAGCTCCAGCACGAATGTGTGTCAGCCCCAGGTTGGTTCCGGGAGATACTGAACCCATGACATCAAGGAAGCTTTGGGGTATAAAATGAGAAATATTTATTGAAGGTGAGAAGAATTATTATCAGGTTACATCTTCAGAAGTCTAGGTGGCACAAAAACTGACAGAATTTAAGGAGACTGAGAGGTTGTGGGGTAGAAATAAGGAGTATCTGATATACTCTTTTTCAGATCAAAAATGTCCTCAAGTTGTAGTTTTATAAGAATTCTTATAATGACTGGTTTGAATTCTATAAAGTGATTTTTCTGCATCTATGGAGACAATTATTTTCTTTTTTGTCATTTTTGCTGTTTTATTTTTTGTGCTATTACAGATGGCCCATTTTTTCCCCTTTGCCTCCTTCTATCCAGTCCTCCCCCCTCTTCTTAGTCAGTCCCCACACCACTGCCCATGTCCATAGGTCCTTCATGTATGTTCTTTGACTAATCCCTGCCCCTTCTCTTAGTCAGTCCCCACCTCCTCCCTCCCCTCTTATAGCTGTCCATATTTTCTATTTTTTGTTTTTAATTTTAAGAATTTTGGGTCTTTATTTGCAAGTCCCAGTGGACTATTTACTTTTTATGCCATTCTGCCTTGCTTTGTCATCAATTTCATACTTGCTTCAGAAGATAATTGGGGCATATTTCCCATTTTGGTATTTTTCCTAATATTTTCTATGATATAAATTATCTTTTCTTTTAAAGTTTAGAAGAATTTTCTGTAAATTGATATCTGGTATTGTTAACATCATGGGTTGACTTTCAACAAGGATTCACATTATTTAATGGTTAGAATCTTATTCAGTTTTCTCCCCTTCTTTAGTGAGTTTTGGTATTTGTTGTCTAATTTTTTTAATGTATTATATGTAAAATTATATATCTTTTTATGGTTTGGTAAGACGAAGGGTTTTATTAATTTTCCCCCTGGGTCCCCATCACAATAATTTTTTAAAAAAAGAAAACTACTTACTTTTTTCCCTCTGATTTTAAGTTTGCAGTTTGGAAAGATTTTTCCCCTTCCACCTCCACATGCATATGTGGGACTAAATATGAAGCAAGGCCTCGGACAGAGCATCGGCAAAGTGGGGTGGAGTTCAGAAGAGCACCGGATTCTTTACAGCTAAAGTGCCTTGGTTTTAGTATATCATTTTATGGGTCTTTTTCCTCCATTGTTTTTTTAACACTCTAAAGAAATTATTCATTTTTTTCTCTTTATAATGCTTTTACATTTTGCTATTTGTTTTTATTGTTTTAAAGTTTCACTACATTGTCTTTATGGTGATCTATTTTTATTAATCCTTTTTTTGGTTTTTCATCAATTTTGAGTATTTTTAACTATTCTCTCTTTGAATAAGCTTTAGCTTATTTTCTCTGTTCTTTTTTTTAGAAATTCTATTAGACATGTTATAATATCTCATTTGAGCTTGGAAAAATGTTATATTTTGCCCATTATTTTCTTTACTTTGGCTCCTTTATTCACTAATATTCTCAACATTCAATACCACTGACTCTGGATAAATCCTTTTCTTTGAGGACATGCCCTTATTTATCCACTTACACGTACAGAGCGGGCAAAAGTAGGTTTACAGTTGTGAGTACATGAAACGGTTTATTCTTATATTCTTATTTATTAATTACTGTATTATTTTCCATACAAACAACTATAAACCTACTTTTGCCCACCCCTTAATTAAATATATGTTGTCAGCTGAGTGTTTGTTAGGTACCATGTAATATAATAGTAAACAAAACTGATACATATTCTCCTCTCATGGAAATTAAAGATGTCTAATTCTTGTTCCTAAATCTTTGCCCATAGCCATGATGATTTCCCTAAGACATATTCTAGACATAGGTTTTTCTGGTTGGAAAAAAGTGTGAAACATGCTAACATTTAAATTCTACTGTTAAATGTTCATGCTGAGAGTGTGTATTTTGTGTGTTCATATAAACGCATATGGTCAGTAAAAAGTTTCTTTTGGTTTTTTTTCCTTTTAGATGTTCTTAAGCATTTTCTATACTTTTTTTTAGAGTAGGAAAAAGGAAATTATATTAAATCAATTACTGTAGCTACTTCCTAGTAGTTCACATGAAGTTATTGGGTAAAACATGGCTGTCAGATTTCTCTGGGGTTCCATTAACCTATGTTATTTCTTTGATTCTTCACAACACAGGTAATTCATAGTTAATTAGAATCTACAGCTTTGTAAATCCTATGATTATTTCAATATTTTACCAGTTTCAAAAAAATGAAGATGAAAATCCAAGGTATTTCATTTTAAAAATATTGCCTTTCCATTATTTCAATTTAAAACTATTTCATATTAAAATTTTTATTTTTTCAGTTAATAAAGTTAGTCTCACTTTTAAATGTTGTTCAAGTGGCCACTTCTTAAAAATCTGCCTGAATAACTACATTAAAATGTAATGTAATGGGAATATGAGTTGTTTGTTTGAACAAGGGTTGAGAAAAAGTTTTTAATTTTCAGACTATGTTTCCCTTAAACTAATTTCTACTATTTGGGTTAAAACCCTTTCTTAGTGGTTTGATTAAAGGAAAATATCCGGCCAACTACCCCGCAAGCCCATACACTGCTTATTAGTGGGTCCCTGTTGGGTGAACTGCAGTAAGTCAAGATCCCCCGAATGTCTGCACGGTTGTTACGATGACTTAGAAAGAAACTGGCAGTAGCTTGTTTTGGTCCACCTGAATTGTACTCTTGATATGCCATAAGTAATTTTATTTAAGCCCGATTAAATAATAAGTCCAATAGACGTACTAATGTCAGAATATTATGTGAATGAATAGAAATGAGTTTTCCTACAAGGAATAAAACATTTCACAGTTAAGTATCTTGAGAAGGGGTCAAGCTTGTGGCAGAAAAATGACAATCCAGGAGACAAGCCCCAGACCGCAGTGAGAGAAAACTGTGTCCTCTCTCTGAGGGAGAGGTAAGTTATTCTCCAGAGCAGGGAGGGTCTCAGAGTGCTGCCTACGGTGGGGGAGCGGGGTTGAGCTTCTCTGGGCATGTGGAGACAGCCCAGAGTGACAGAGAAGCATCTCAGTCAGGTGGCACTCTTGGGGAGAAGCGGTAACTCGGTCTATGTGCCACACTCCCCCCCCCCATCACCTCAAGCCATCAGTAAATTCTCCCAAGAAAAGGAGAATTGTGGTTTTTTTTAGCAATATGGTGAATGGAAAGTAAGAGCTTTTCCCATGCTTGGGATGGAGTTGAAAAGTGGGACAAGTTCATGGTGGGCCCTAGTGGGATGGTCGCTAAGGACTGCAGATCCTTGCATTCCTGAGGGCAGTCACAGCCGTGCCAGCAGCAGCAGCAGCTCTGGGATGAAAAGAGGAGGTCAGAGGGAGTGACTTGTCCCTGCAGACAAGCAAGCATCAACTCAGGGTCTCTCTGACACAGTAAACAGACACTTACAGGGGGACTCATTTTAGCCTGTAAGCCATTGGAAGCTCATGGTGTAAAAATGTGGATTTTAAGAGGTTTTTCTGTATTGGACTTTTCCTAATACTGACTTACCTTTGCCCACAGGAAACCAGATGTGGGTGAGGGTTTATCAGCGTCACGATTTCTGCGTTGCCTGGAAGCACCGTCTTCTCTGCAGTCTTCACACTGCACCCTCCCAGTCTACAAGGCTATTTCTTTCCTTTCTGCAGCTCATAACAGCTCTTCAAGTGTGAGAGGCATCTTAACACACTGGTAAGTGAGAGAAAAAGAGAGATTCCAAGGTTGGGAACGGGGATGAGGGAGGGGAGAAGGGAAGAAGGGAGTGCAGAGATAATCACACAGATTAGCCTCTCTTGCTAAAAATAAAATGTCTGATACTCTGAAAAGCAGAGACTTTAACTTCTGGATCTAAATTTCCAAATGGAGTATGTCTCTCCAGGACATCAGATTTTGCAAGAGAAATGACTACCAAATACCAAGGACCCCAGAGCAATTGGCCCATTTTATGTCAAATTCAAACTCCATAGGGAAATTAATCACCTATCCCAACATGAATAGACAAACACCATTGTCAATTTTCATTTGAAAATCTAATGCTTACTCTTTTAGTAAAAGAGTCATAGTTTTGGTCTTTGTCCCTCACTTGCCACTTTCTGAAGAAACTGCTCTAGTGTTGGGTGTTGTGTTAAACTGTCATATTCTGAAATATGATAACACATCAAGTACACTGGTCTGTAGACCAGGGATGGAATTCTACTCTCACGGCACTTGATGTGGGGCGGTGTCATTTCCTCATCAAGCACTTCATACTGAATTTACACATAGATTCTACTTAAAAGTAAATGCAAGAAAAGAGCAAATTCAAAGTGCCAAACAGTAGCCTATGGTCATAATTAGGGTTTTTGTTGTTGTTGTTTCCAAATGAACTCAATATTCCTATTCTTAAGCAAAACTATTATGTTCAAAGACCCCTTCTTCTTTGAGTAGTGGTCTCTGGTGGATCCCAAAGTGAGGCTGAAGAAACAAAACCCAACAGTTTGTTGGGAAATTGGACAAATGTATTATTCTCACTAAGTCAATTCTGTACAGAACTGACCAATGTGATACCATGTGCTGATCTCATAGAAGTACATTTTGAACTAGGTTTATAAGAATATCAGAAAATTCTTCACCTCAGAAAACAAGAGGAAAGGGGCTGTGGAATTGATCTTTTCTTGAGTTACATATTCTCTAGAATATTCAAAGCAGAGCCTCCCCAGGTGTTTGCCAATCACCTCAGCATCCTGTTCCTTGGTCTCCCAAGATGCCCAACTTTGAAGCTACATGTGACAATCTAGGTCCTTATAAGGACAACAAAAACTTAGATGCAAGGGAGACACACAAAATTAGTAGGGTATCCCAAACAAATCAACTAAATCGGTGGTTTTTAAACGTTTCCTCGTGATGCACTGTAAAAACGTGTATTTTGCATACATGCGCACACACTTACAATGCCATTACTGTGCTTGCTACACTTGTATGTTTCACTTTTATTTCATTTTAAAATTGCTTTTGACCTATGAAGTTGCCATAACGACTTTTTTTACACTAATCTTTAAGTTTTTTTGAGAATGAGACACAATAAAATCCTTAAATTCTGAAGAAAGTGTTCATTACAGGATCATTAGGTTATACCTTTTTATGATAGAAATATGAACTTAAATTAATAGAGATATTTCTCATGGAGCAATAGTACAGTGTAGCAGTATGATTAAAATCCTTACTATTAAATCAGTGTCATATGGCTTTCAATACCCACTTGCTCACTACTTCCATAATCTGGGGCAAGTTATACAATCGCTGTAAGCCTCTATTTTTTCATTCTCTCATCTGTAAAATGGAAACAAGTATCCACCTCCTAGAACAGTTGAGAAGATAAAATTAAGTTATATGTAAAATATAAGTGTACATTAATTAGAACATGATAAACAACAGATGTAGCTATGATTAATGTGATAAGAAATTTCAATTTACTAATAGGTGTATTAGAAATTTTACTGAAAACTTAAAAGTTGTTTTATTGTTCTACTAAATAAGAGCTTTAAAGTTCTCAGTTAATTAAAAAAGTCAGTGAATTTTCTGCTGAATTAAATTATATGGGTTACTTTAATAAAGGTTATACTAATTTAGCCACAAAGCATTGATTAATTGATGCAAGGATGCCCAGTATAAAAAGAAAATTAGGTTTGAAATATTAGATGTTATAAGAAATAAAAGATTATTCAAAAATAAAAATTTATAATCCCTGAATTCATAATGTCAATGGGGAAATAGAAATTCACTTATAAACATAATATACACAATTTTCTGATAGTGAATAACAATTTCAGGGAGAGACACCCTAAGGTTTTGAGTGGTGAAAACTTAATTTTTATAATTCTACGTGAAGACAATAATATCTGCTTTCTCTCTCTCTCTCTGGCTCTCTGAAAAAATATGTAACCATAAAATATACATAAAAGAGGGGGACATAGCAAGTAGCACAATGCTTGGCATGTCGCTGGCGACTATAATGACAGGTTTGAGGATATGGCACTTCACAAACACGTTTAGCCAATTAAGGCTAAAAAAGCCAGTAGAATGTCCGGAGGAGACACAGTTACAAACACCACAGGGAAACAACCACAACATTAAAAAAAATATCATTTATTATATTAGTTCATCTTCTGTTTCTCTGCTGGAATGGGGGTTAGAGCTTAGCATTTCCTCCATTATGTCAACAAAAATGGGTTTTAAGGACTACTGATGCAGGGACAGTTCTCTCTGGCTTCCTTACCCATTCTATTAGAGAATTTTCTTTCTGAAAAACTAATCATTCTGTAAACTTACATCATTGTGCTTTCTTTTCTTGCCAAATGTGTGCCAGCAACATGGAGGCCTACTCACAGAAGGCACAATTGTCACTATTTACACGATATAAGCGCCGGCACCATTACACTTGGATGGGGATTTTAAAGACATTTTGCCATTATGATCATACCTTCTTCTTCGTATTATTATTTTGCTTTGGGTCTCCTTAAAGTAGAAACTGACAGAAAACAAAGTATGATAAATTGAATGTACTTGGATTTTACTTTGCTTTCTATAGGTAAAGAAACACTATGATAGTTAATTTTATGTGTCAACTAGACTGAATCCCAGGATGCCCAGAGAGCTGGTTAAATGTTATTTGGGGGTCTGCCCATGAGACTAGCATTTGCATTGGTAGACTGCATAAAGTGAGTTGCTCTCACCAACGTGGCTGGGCATCATCCGATCTGTCATGGGCCTGGCTAGAACAAAGGAGAGGAAGACTGAATCTGCCCTCTGCCCAACTGCTGGGCTGGGCCGGCCACCTTCTTCTTCCCTAGGAAGCCTGGCTCTCAGGCCTTCAGTCCTGGCCCAGAACCGGCACCCTCCGCTCTCAGGCCCTCCAGCCGCACTGCTGGCCTCCTGGGCCCCCGCTCTGCGGGCAGGTCCCGGGCTTCTCAGCCTCCGCAGTCGCATGAGCTGTGCCTTATGCCTCCTGTGGGTCTGTTTCTCTGGTGAACCCTAACCAATTCAAACACGTACAATGTGGAGCCTACCCCGCTGCCAGTCTACTACAATAGGAGACCAAATAAATAAAAGCTGAAGGACCACTTTACCTTTTCCCATGTGGAGAAATACTTTACATAATGTGAATCATTTCTGAAAGATAAAGCCTCAGTCTGAAATTGCTGGAGAATTACTCAAGTCTGGGTTTTCCCCAACCAAAAAGCTTTGATTTTAACTACATTGCACCGCTTATTATTTTTGTCAAAGTAGGACCTCTGACAGGTGGCACCTTAGTGAACTAAGATGCATGAATTCATCAAGTTTGGGGCTTAGAGCAAAGAAAGAAAATTAAGGCAAAGCTTTAATAAATGATGACATCCATTACATGTCTGCTGACACTCTAGGACTTTGACCCAGGACGTAGTTTAATTGCAATGACATCATTTTCTTTCATCATTCAACAAAAAAACTACTGACTTTGCTCCTTGCAACCAACTTTTGACTTTTCTTTATCGTATGCAAACTAACACATAAAAAAAAAAAAATTCCTGTTCTTTTTAAGTTCTTTTAGGAAACTGCAAAGGAAAATGAGATCTTTGAAATGATAAGAAGTTTCTTTGCCAAGCAAAGTTTTACCCGTAAGAAAAGTATGGGCCATCTGGGATCTTGGCAACAAATCTGGTTTTCTACTCCTGGAGTAAGAAATTGTCATTTTAACCCATGGGTATTGGCTGATATAAAGATGCTGTCAGCAGTCCTCAAATAATTCTTGACCAGTGGCTTAAAAGGCACCAATTAAAGTTTTGTCAAGAGAATATTTTACTACACAGACAATCTATGGCTTAATAGCAAAAAATCTTAGAGATATTTGAAAGAAATTCAGGCATAAATTTCACTTTTTTGAGAAAAGAAGAAAAATGTTCGACTTGAATAGTTGGACAATAAAGAGTTTACAAATTGCTTAATTAGTAAGTTACTTGACAAATATGAATAAAATTAATCTCATTATTCCATGTCACCATTCAGCCACCTCAAAATGTTACTTAAGGTTGTTACTAAACCAATACAATGAAGTACCAATGGCAATGAATAACTGGACTTACTGCGCGGGAGGAATTTCTTAGCGACAAAAACCCTATTGGCTTCTCCACAGGTAAAAAGTGGCAAACGGGAGCAGCGGCGAGATTTTTCAAAGGATAATTATTCTTAAATGACTTTAAAGCCAATCTGTGGATTTCTCTTCCATTATTACATCTCAGATTATGAATGACCTGAAGTTTGCAAAAAAAAAGAAAAAAGTCTTGTGACTAAAGGAAATGCTTCAAGACCAGTTCCATCAATGAGTCCTGCAGAATCCCATTGATCATTAACGCATGAATATCAATGTCCGACAATGAAAGTTTTCCAATTTTTATTTTACTTGCTATCTTTGTGAAGTAGGGTTTTTATCATTTTTGTCAACAAAAAGAGCAACTGAAATTAAATGGATGTAAAAAATAAAATATATATTACCAGAAGAAACATCACTCAAAAATTTTAACCTCATCTTTAAAACAAACAACACTGACTTTTCAAAGAAAAATGTACTCTGGAGCTAAATGGAGAATTAGTTTTCATTTTGCCTTCCCTAGTTAGATTTATTTAAGCTCTATAAAAATGAGAAGAAGAGATGTAGCTCTTTAGAGTGACAGTTTTCAATCTATGTGAAGGATATCAATTTCCAACTCATTAAAATAACCTCCACATGCATGTTCCTTGGACATAGAAAACTCTTTGTCTATTCTCTGCCTAATTAATTATTTTATGTAGATTTCAAGTCAATTATTAATTTCTTGGGAAACTGTTTGCTGACCGCTCTTACTCAGGCAAATTTGCCTATTATCTACTCCCATATGATCAAATACCAGCACTTCCTAGCACATGCCACAGCTGTAATTCTGTGAATTTGTGTGACTTCTTAAAACTGAGAGGCTCTTCCAGTGACCTGTGTCTTCCATGGGATCTGGGGCTGTTTTTCTTTACCATTGTTTTCCTAGCACCTAGAAGAATGATTGCACATGAAAGGAAGTTGCTAATTATTTATTAAAGAATCACGAAACTTTACCAAACTGAAAGCTTCTCGAATCCCTAAGGGGAAAAAAAGACATAGTTCTGTGGGAGAGAAGACTAACACTCGATACCGGTGCGCCAATGCCCTTCGAGTTGCTAGGCCGCTGATTTGCTCAGGTTTTAGAGAGCTAATAAGAGAAAGAGATGCAGATAGAGACACAAAGACAGATACATGGACAGACAAGACAGACTCAGGACAGCTGTAAGGTATTTTAGACGAGATAATTTTGTTGGGTCCTTAAAATGAGATCAATATTTTATTATTATGCATACACACAACTGTACATGTACATCCATCATTTACCACATACGTACACACAATATACATACAGCGGTGGGTAGAAGCTGCTTGTATGTATGAGAAAGAGTTTATTCTTGTATTTTTTTCTAAATTGTTGTATTATTTACTTGTACTACAACTGTAAGCCTCCTTTGCCCACCCTGTATGTTACGTGAACACTTCTATTTCCC
Organism: Mormoops blainvillei; assembly: GCA_004026545.1. Classification (NCBI taxonomy): domain Eukaryota; kingdom Metazoa; phylum Chordata; class Mammalia; order Chiroptera; family Mormoopidae; genus Mormoops; species Mormoops blainvillei. The sequence goes on from PVJD01001134.1 coordinate 123,320, forward strand.
TGTTCTGTGTAGAGACACATTACTGTTAGTGCCCCATTGTTTTTACCCAGACCGCTAAGTACCGAATGAAATGAAGTATTATGCAGGTATCGCAGGGTGGTCATGCCATCAGCTGCTCTTTGCACATTTCCATTTCAATGACTCTTAGAGATATGACGATTTTCCAACTATTTACCAGGGAGCACCAAAGTTGGAAAACTATACTTCTAGACAATAGGAAAAAATGTTTGTTTTCCTCAAATTGTGAAGAATAAAAACTTGTTATCCAAGCTGGTTAACATGAACAGATTTTTTCTAACACATGGTTTTGTGACAATTAAAAAACATTTTTTTTTTTCCTTGCGCTAAATACATGAAACTACTAATAAAGCACCAAGATTGAAAACATCACTAACAACTAATTACCTTGAAAATTTGGCTGGTAACTGCAAGATTTTTACCACATTACAAACAGCGGGTGATTTTGTCAGCTGGGTTTTTTACAGTGTGCCAAGATGTTCACTTGTCAAAAGAACCATAACGAGTCAGGCTGAACTTGGAAACATACATGACGTGGTGTACAATGGCGCCCTGTGTCTTGCATGGAAGGCCACGTTTGGGAGCCTGTTTAATCTGCAGGTTAAAGCTGCTGCCAGCTGCTGAAGCATCCACCTCGCCCTGACTGACTTAAACACAGCTGTCGCTCAGAGCAACCTCAGACCTTTACGAACTCTTGTGGTTGCTTAACCATCCAAGTGCAGTGCTGCGATGGAGAATACAAGTGACAGTCTATAGTCAACTTAATGGCTAATAATAAAAAATACACCTCAAGGAGAAGCCCCGAAGTTATGAGAAGAAATAATTAATTATTCCTCTCTGCTCACAGACCATCAGAATTGACTCATAGTTACTTTCAATAATTTCTTTATCAGAATGAAACTCTCAGCTTCAGTTCCCAGATGACTGTCCTGGCCATACTGAGTACACAAGGATAAGTCTAGAGGCATTTCAGACCCAAGGAGCTAAAGACAAAATATGTCTTAAAGGCAAAATATATCTTAAAAGGCATGGCAAGAGAAAGGATAGTTTTGATGAACCTAAATTTTCCATTCAAAAGTAATTTAAAATGTTACGAAATAATTCAAGATCTTAAAACTTATATATATATTTCTTGTGCATGTGCAGATATAAAATTAAATGCAATTTTTATGTATTTACTGTGTAAAATATTATCTGGCATATTCATGTGTATTTAAAATACCTATCATTATTTTTACTGAAAATAGTAAGATATGTATTAGAATTAGCAGGCATAATAGTAACAGCAACAAGATTTGTCATTAACAGGCCCTCACCTAGTGCGTCTATTTAAATGTTTCTAATTTTATTTAATTGCATTGGCATGAAATAATGTGCTGTATAGGTGTAATTATTATTTACTCATTCGGTGAAGACAGCCCAGCTGCTGAAACAGACAACTCGAAGAGTTCACAGACTTACATAGTAAATGTTTATTTGCATTCATCCAGTGTGGACGTCCTTCTCAATCGGTCTTCCATTTTGGGGCTCTCTCCTCCAGGTCCTTGGGTTCGTCCATGTTCACCCAGCAAATAGGAACAGGGAATGGGTAGAAGACCATTGGACGGCACTTAATGGACAAGCCCTGAAGCCGCACTCATCGCTTTCTCTCAACAGTCCACTGGACAGAAGGCAGTCACATGGCCACTTCTTACTGCAAGTATAGTGGGAGCAAAGTAAAAGTTTTTTTTTAAGCATGTAATAGTCTCTGCCAGATTCATATTAATCAGTAAATAAAATAAGAACTAGAGAATTACATCATCTTCCCAAACCAAACATGTAATTAAGACTCTACGTGTTATTTAAAGACAGGTGTGGCATTTCTCGCAGTGATGAAGTCACTGGAGCCAGACTGATGTCTCATAATGGGAAATAACAAGTGGATAAATGTATGAATCAACAACTTACAGACTTTTACCAATACACTAGGTAGGACTATTAACCCTTAGAAGAGAGAAAAGAAGCGAGGTGAGCCCTGTAATCGCCTTGGCTTTCTGAGAACACTTTCTGGACCACAGCTTAGCAAGAAGGAAACCAAGCAGAGCAAACCAATTACTCAGCTGAGTAGACAGAGGCTGAGGTTTGAGGGGTCAGAGGCATCTGATGTTTGTGGTCAGAGCGCCAGGGAGAGAAGAAGGAGCTACGCAGAGAAAAAGCATCATTAATCTACAAAGGATCCCTGAGTGTCTGCTTTTGAATACTAGCCTTGCTTACCTCGAGTGAAAGTCTACGAAGCAGGGGAAATTGTAACTGGGGCGCCGTAAACTAAAACGTCTCATGCTTGACTCAGGGCTGGAAGAATTTAAGTTCTAAGCATCCGGAAAAAGAATTCTTTGTTGGACACTCATGCCGTTAAGCAAAGAGCACAGAAGATCGTGACTTCATGAGGAGGCCGAATGAGCCACAGTGTAAAGGCTGCAATAGCTCTCCTGCTCCTGTTCTGAAGCATCAGAACAGGTTTTAAAAGGATTCAGGTATTCTGCAAGCGACTTACTGCCAGGCAGAATAAAGTGCATTCATATATAAAATATTATATATATTATATTAATATATAATATATATCTCTGTCAGTTCTCAACAATGTGATATTCAAACCTTCCAGCATCTCTTGTAAAACTGTATGTGAAGAGATGAGGATAATACGAGCTACAGCCAGGAGAAAAATCAGTCAGTAGAGAAAAACCCAGAACTGACAGAGAGGGTGGAATTAGCAAACAAGGAATTTATAATACCCAAATATATAAAAGGAAAGAATTAAGAGAATAATGAGATGGGTAGAAGTCATGAAGTAGAACCTAATGGAATTTCTGAAACTGAAATATTCAATACTGAAAGGGTGACATTTACTGGATGGAATTAAAAGAAGTTTGGACACTTCAGAAAAAAGAATAGAGAACTTGAAGAGTCTACACTGAATCTATACAAACTGATCTCAAAAAGAAAATAAAGAATTATGGTGCATTTCATTAGTAGCAACACATCTGTGAACTTGACAAGTTCTTACGTGGGGAAAAAAACATGGATTTTCATGACAAAAAAAAGTAGTTTTATTTCATGGTGTAAGATCTACTAATGGCATTCAAACACATTTTTAATTATTTTAAATATTCTTTTGCATACAATTTCTGTGACATAAATGATATAATATAAAAATAATAATATAAGCGGTGCTATGTACTAGATTATATTCACAGTTCATAATTTGTTCAAGATGACAGGGGCATTACTAATTGTTCCTTCTTCTAATAACCTAACAGTGAATAGCACTTCTTTCCATCCGTCAGTTGCCCAAGCACAGACGTCATCCTTGACTTACTTTTTTGATTCCCTGTGCCCTGTGACTCACAATTCCATCACCAAATTTGTTCATTCTCCTTCAAACCTCTCCGTTCCCTCTCTCAAACTCAACCGTCTAGAATTGCTCCAAACATGTCCAAAGCTGGTCTAACTGATTCAGTCTTGCTCTTCTATAATCCATTCCCAACACACAGCTGGACTTGATCTTTGTCAAATACAAGTTTAATCCACACGCAATGGCTCCCCATTGTTCTAAACGCGAAATTCAGTCTCTTTACCATTGTTTACAAATGTCCTGTATGATCTGGCTCCTAATGACCTCTACACAATCACCTCTTGCAAATTTTCTCCTTTCACTTGGAAAGAAAAAGGAAGAGATGAGGCTACACCGGCAGTGAGTGTATAGCTATAATACTTTAGCATTGAATCTATCAGATTTTGAGATCAGGCTTTCTGCCTTTGCTTTATACAAGTAATAATTTATGCAGTCAGACAAAAAGCTTAAAATTTTACAATTACTATGACATATTTTTTTCTAATGCTATTTGTATAATAAAGAAACAATAAAATACAAGTACTCTAATAGAATTATTAGGTCTAAACTTGTATCTATGTGATACATTTTACTGTATTTGCAATATAGACCTTTTCTGTTGTTGTTGTCAATACAATTGTAAAAAAAGACCCCTAAAAAATTTCCATGGTAGCTAGCTAAAATGATAATCTATTTACTTATCAGGTGTCGGATATTCATACATATTTTTTGAAATGACCTTCTTTAAATGCTAAGAAATCTATAGCTCTTCCTTGAAACGTCAAGGTCTCTGAAAACCCCAGCTTAGAGAAACACATATAGAGTGTAACTTTAATTATACTGAAAAAACTTCTCAAAATCTAATAAAGCTTGCATCACTTTAATACAAGAAGTCTTCTGAAACTCATGGAAACAAAATATATGAGGTTAGTCAAAGACAGTTGGAGAAGCAAACTGTTATTAACATATAGTAAGGATGAGAGTTCTAGACTTCTTGACAGACATGATTCTAATGCTGCAAAAGAACATGCAGAGAACACTTATAGCTATACTTATACATATACATATACATGCTTATACTTTTGGAAAGATCAATTCAGTAATTTTCTTCCTATAAATATTGATAAAATGTAACCTGCACAAGCAATAAGACAAACTTACTTCTACAGTTCTCTAAAAGTATTTTTTAATGCAGGAAAATCTGTTTCTAATCCAAGAAGAGAAAACTGTCTCCTGTTAAAAGAATACGCCACTTGCCATAAAATCCATCAACAGTAAGAGTAAATTTTTACTAATTTCATGATCAGTACCTTTAGCAACTTCCTCCCCTGGGGGCTGTATTTGTCTCTGCATGTGTTATTAAAAGTGTCCCTGGAGTCTAATGAAGATAATTTGTTAATGGATGTTTTGTTTGAATTTCATCCAAAGGCAAAAAAGGACATAATTGATTAGCATCTGAATGTAACACAAGAGAGGTTCCTTTAAAAAATGATGCTCTCATAGTACAAACAAAAGCCATGATTAATGTTTTTGTCAAATCCGTAAAAGAAAATGGAGAGGTCTCTACCTTTGCCCATCAAAGATGTACAAGGATGGGAACTATGCCTTGGCAAAACATTTGTGCGTTCCCTTCAGACAGGGCAGTAGCTCACTCATTTTAGTCTTGAGTTATAAACAACTGAATACGCTATTAACATTTTAATCAATATTTTGTCCTGCCCTTGCAAGTCTCACATTTGTTTAAATTATTTTTTAGGCTCATGCCATCTGAAGTAAACAGATATTGTCATTGTGCTTGGTCTGAGATTATATTACTTTGTTATATATTTTTGGAAAATGATTTTAGAATAAGATAATAAAATTTCTAGAAGCACAGGGAGGTATAATGTGGAAGTTTCCCTTGTTCTTTACCAGCCCATTTCACTGCCCATGCCTAACTATTAACAGTTTCCTGTTAACCAAAATATGAAAAAAATACAAGAAATTAATTATAAGATGACAAAAATAACTTATGTACAAATAACTCTAACACAGTTTTTTTATCTACATGCAACCTTGCACAGAGGATGAAACTGAGACTCAGAAAGGACGGGACGAATGAGGTCACGTAGCCAACGGCTGAGGTAGGACTTTGATGCAGTAGAACACAGCACCCAGCACAGGCAGACTTTCTCACACAGTCTGCAGAGGGTACCGCTGTGCAGCGGGTGGAGAACGCGGAAGCGATACAGATTTTTAGAAGCCTATTGATGAAATGAGGTAAATTTTAGAAAAGCAATAACATAATACCATAATATGTAAACCTCATTAACATAATGGGAAGAAAGGGCCTTATAGGAAAGGAAAGATTTGAAGGTCCTGCTATACACTGTTAAACAACATCCTAAACAAAAGAATAAATATAAGTTAATAATGGACTTCTGTCCAAAAAATGAGAAATGATCCTCTGTAATTGATAATCCTTTTCCAAACATCATGAATTATATAATATATACCTGAAATTTCTACATCAGGGTTTCCAAAAGAGACCTCTAAGGCACACAGATCTTGTAAAATGCTTTAAAAAAAAATCATGCTTATGCAAATCTGGGTAAAGTAGTCTACTATATTCTCTGCCCCACCACTTTTTAAACTGCGAGAATATTAAAAGGCTCTGTGAATTTCTACAAGGAAGAAATCCGTTTAATGTTGTTTATGCTAGTTATTCTTAAAATTTATTGACCTTGGGGCCGTTATTGAAGTCACAGTACAAACTTTGCTGGGCACTATTATCAGAAATGGCATCTTATGAAATGTAGAAAGATTAGGACGGTAATGTAACAAGTCAGTTAAAGAAATAAAACATAGTGTTCATCTTATGTCATTACATACCTTATTCTTGTTCTTGAATTTTCAGACAAAGGCAAAGAAATCTGTGGACACTTTATTAAGAACTCTCACAATTGCTTCCCAGGCACTAATATATTCAAGAAAATCTGATTAGGAAGGATATTTTTAACTTTCTATTATTCATGATGCTTGACTTCCTTCATGGCTAAATGGATATAGCCATTCAATTAAATAATCAATCAGCACACATCTTCTTGTTTACAATGTATTCTGTAGGACAGGCATTGCATCTTCCTCGGAGAGCCTGCAATTTAATGGAGGTGGCTGGACACAGAGACACAAAAATTATCTAATTATGTGATGTTAAATATACATCACCAAAAATGTCGCAAGGCAGACTTGATTAATTACTGAGTGAGAGTCACAGGTAGGTCACGTGCTGTGAGTTCACAAGAGTCAGGTCACAGTTGGTAGTGATCTAGGGTGGTGGTGGGTTTCTGGATTCACCAATGCTGAAGCAGATATTCATGGTTGAGGCAAGGCACAATTTGAAAACGGCAGAATGCTTAAAAGCAAGCAAGCACAATTACACATTTGCATTTTTAAATTAGAAAAGACCCTGCCTGGCAAGAGAGGAAGGAAAATAGTTAGAAAAATGGCCACTCTTCAGAGCTTCAAGAAAAGCACTCTGGAGGAAAACAGTGCAAGAAATAGAACGAGGGACTAAAACACATGCATGAATTAACTGAATACATAGTTTAATTATTGTTCATTTCTAATGAAGAAGATACACAAACATGTTTGCATTTAGATGGGGCTGAAGGTTGGGATAAGAAGTAGATATTAACCAGCGAGGCAATTCTAAGCTTCGACTCAGGGATTCCAAGTGAAATCAGACATCAGAAATTAATATGGAAATATTTCCCTGATTCTGTAAATCAAAAATTAATTTAGTTAACAAAATACCTAGCAGAGAAATATAAAATTAATTCCCAAGATCTATGAAGTATTTTCTAAACAGTGTAGGATTTGTTATATTGTTTATATCTAGAAGTTAGGATATGTAAATATGAGTTTCACTGACTTTCTACAGATTTGTACTCTTAAAAAATGTGAGTATAGGCTGCACAAACTCCTTTCAGGATTTTTTATGCCCTTTTTCTTAAATTTTTTTTTTAAAGACTTTACTTACTTATTTTTAGAGAGCAGGGAAGGGAGGGAGAAAGAGAAGGAGAAAAACATCAGTGAATGGTTGCCTCTTGTGTGCCCCTCACTGGGGACCTGGTCTGCAACCCAGGCAGGTGCCCTGACTAGAAATCGAACTAGCGGCCCTTTGGTTCGCAAACCAGGGCTCAATCCACTAAGCCACACCAGCCAGGGTTCTTTTCAGGATTTTATAGCTTAACGGAAACCTACGTCTCATTAAGTATCTTCATAGGTAGAGATAAATCCATGTGTACAAAGAATTCTCCTAATTCTGCCTCCGACATTATTTTGACAATATTATACTTTAAAGCCCCAGAATGTTGCCTTTGAATACATATCCTTATATATGACACTGGAGGTATATATATATCCAATTTTAAAATCTATCTCTTCATCTATGCTTATATATATACACACTTAAGTTTGTTCTAAGAAGCCTACTGAAGTGGAGGTGATTATTACTAGGGAACTTAATGTGAATTAACTAAAAGCTGAATGAAACCATCCTCCAAACGGAATCCCAAACCATATCACAGGACCATTTTTATAGGACCATTGAAAATGCTAATCAAAATGCTAATATTCATTTGCCCAAACTGAAACAGCCTCTAGGAAGTTTCAAAGTCTACCCCAAACCCAAACCGCCTGCTGTGAGTCAGCAGCTCTAACACGCCGGCTCAGCTCCCATTGCTCTGCACTGTGTTCTTTGTATTCCCAGTGATCAAAACGAGCCAGGCTCAAGGAACCAGCTGAACACTGGAAGAAAAACATCTAAATCAGGCCAGTGGAGGGTCTGCTTTTTGTTTCTCTTAACAAGTTTCAGGAAATAGCCAATGTCTTCATTTGATTATTGGAAAATACCTATCGAATGCTTACTAAATGCTCATCACTGAACAGGGCACTGGGAGATATAGGGGAGACGGCAGTGGTTTTGCCCTTGTGAAATTCACTAGAGCAGTAGAAGGCAATAGGTAGTTAGCAAATATTTTCCCCCAAATTTGTGCAATAGATTGTGGCATGTGCACAGAAGGAGCAAAAGCACTGATAAGAGTAGATGAGACAGAGCTCTCCGAAGCACATGCTGCAGTTAGAATTTGGAGGTTGAATCAAAACGCTTTCCTCGGTTAAACTAAATTTGGCTGGTGAGTGAAATTTTTCTGAATGTGTAAGTCATGCAAATTTATGCAGATACTTTATATCCTGACTCTTCACACCCCTTTTTGTATAATTTCCTCACTGGGCTCATTGCAGTAAAAATAATGTTTATACTATAGAGAAAGTCTTATGACTGCATGAACTTTGAAATGGTAAGAAAATTTAGAGCCAAGTTTTTGTCTTTGCAACCTATAAATCTGTCATTTTTCAGACTGTTTTAAATAGGTGAATATAGTTTTTTAGCAAATCTATTATTTTAATCTGACAGAAGCTTTGAGTTACACTTAAGTTGTGTGATTTAAATAATTTCTCAGTATTTAGTTCATGTCTAGTTTATTTCTTAGTTTGACTGATGGAGATGAATGTACTAGTACAAAAGACAGAAATATTATCATGTCTGGAGAAAAAATACAAAGGAAAACAATTAGAAAAACATAAAACTCAGTGTCAGTCTACCTTGGAAAATGTAGTAAATTTAAAATCATCTGCCATCCCCAAGATACTAATTTGAAGATTTAACAAAATATATAATTTAATAGCTTTAAAATGTGTGTTTATGACAGTACATTTTGCTGATTTATTCTGCCATTTGTTTATGTTGCCATTGTTCAAAGCACTTTTTTCTCTGTATTAGTTTCTTGAATCACAGGCTGTTTTTATTACACCTTGCTTTGTAAGGATAACAAAAAAATTAAAAAACTCCCACATACCACAAACATAAAAGGAATATAATTTGTGAGGTTACAAATGGCATCTTTTTACTGTAATAAAGTAAGTAAAGAATAAATAAAACTGAATTAAACTACGCCCATTAGTAAGATATGAAACAATGTAAAAAGGGACTCAAAGGATTTAATAGCAAATCTTCAAAGCATGTCCCTTTGTGTTACAAGTGTTTGACTAAGGCGGGAACCTTCTCCAGAGCGCCTGGATTTCTATTGTCTTTGCAGCCGGACGGGGAGAACCATGCTTTCTCTATATATGCGATAGTGGCTCCCTTGTATCCCTACGGATTTAGAAGAGATAAAAATCAGGAAGCATTAAAGTCTAATTCTAAGATAATTTTTAATTTTGTCATTTACTTCTATTAGACACTAGCTTCTCTTTATTCTCATCTCCAACTCCCAACACCTGGGTTCTTCTGTCATAGTGGGGATGGGGACAAAAAAAATGAGGGAAGGAGAACGGATAGTAAGAACGTGGAAGCTGAAGCCAGGACCCAAGTCATCTCTCCATCACTTACACGCTGCATCGCTTTAGGCAGGTCACTTAACTTTCTAAACCTACGGTCCACATCCATGAATGGGTATCACAACAGTCCTTAGTACATTAGGCTGTTATAAAGACTTACTGAAATATAGCATGGAATGTGCTCCATGTAGTACAGCATACAGCAAGTTCTCTATTCAGAGGGAAATTAAAGCAGAAGAATATACATGCTAAACATCGAATAAGTAATACATGCAGATACAAGGATTAAAAGAGGCCAAGAGAAGAAAGGGATGTAAATGCATAAGGCATTAGCATCTGCTGTGTCACGGGGCTATCCATACATAAATGAAGGAGGCAACAGGTTTGTGATACCATAGCCGGATATTTCAGAAGCCATGCAGCCCAGAGCATGCCTCCCCCACCATCCTGGATTTTACATTAGAGTCACAATTTGAGAATTTGCTTTATTGTCAGTTAAAGAGCCTCTCATTGGTTAAAAAAACTACCTGGTTGGTGTCACTAGTCACTACCAGGTGCTGGAAATACTGAAGGAGGTTTGAAAGCATCCAATTTGGGACTGAAACTGCAACAGTCTCTTAGTAACTGTTGTCATGTATAATATCCTTTGATGGAACTTAATATTATCATTGATAACAGAGGAAGGTACAGAAACTCTGCTGCTTAAAGTTCTCTCTTCATGGGATTCCTATGTTCAATATTTTTAGGTTAAATATTTCCATTCCAAACATTTTAATGCATCTGCACAATTCGTATGACCTAACCCAGTACTCTTAATGAACTGGGTGAACAGGTAGCGGTCAATTGCATGAAAAGGTACAATGAATTGTTCAGTTCACCCCAAACATAAATGCAGCTGACTCTCCTTAGTGACAGAGTATAAATAGATCATGTTATATAAGGCACATTGAGGTTATTTTAACCTTTCAAAAGAATTAGCATTGCACATAGCATTACTATTTAAGAATTTCCTTCACACAGAACACGGTGTTTAAAAGCCTACCCTCACTGACACTCATCAAAACAAAGAGCAAACAAAGACTGAAAATCTGTGCTCTGAGGAGTCCTGATGGATGACCGTGGTTCGGTGCAGGCACAGACACAAATGCCTGGACAATGCGACAATGCTACATGGGTGTCTGGTTAAAAGGAGTTTCCATTTAACAGAGCACAGGGCAAACCTCAGTCAACTGCCACAAAGTCAGATGCCTATTTTTGCTGGCTTAGAAAATACTTCAGCATACAGAATGGTCCTTAAGTTCCACAGCTGCTTCATGAGTCCTGATTGCATTCCTATTCGTTTCTAGTAGCAATGAGAATCAAGAGAGATCAATCTGGCTAATCTGCCCTGGAAAGACCACAGATACACTAAGTCTCAGCTTGCTGAGTATGAAATCAGGGTTCGCAGTAATACTTGTGATTCTCTATTATGTGACCCAATGGGCATTCATATAAGTATCTCAAAAATCAACTGGGAATATCCAGAAAAATGTAATCCTTTTTCAACCTGTGTCTGCTCACTTGAAAATAACAAGACCAAGCTTCTTGACAGGGTTTTTACAGTAGTCTCGTGGTATCATTGGCAGTCAGGCACCACACTGGACACCTGAGGATATGGACAATTTGTCCTTCTTTGGGGTGCAGCACTCCCCCACCCTATATGTGCTGTGAGCCGGGCTGTAGAAGGCCATCAGAGCATTTCCATGTTTACGTGTGTTTTCATCAATGACTTTCACCAGTGCATGTGACAGTATTGCATTATCTGGGAACTCTGTTGGAGTCCAGATGTTATAGTGGATTCCTATCATATCCCTGGCCCAGCAGCCCCACTACCAGAAGAGGCAAGTGTTAACTGTGAATACAGAAATATTGTATCCCTGGCCAGTGTGGCTCAGTTGGTTGGACTGACAGATTGAAAGGTCGTGGCGGGTCTGATTCCCAGTCCGGACAGATATCCAGGTTGTGAGTCCGGTCCCTAGTCAGGGCGTATACAGAAAGACAACCACCCGATGTTTCTCTCACATCAACGGTTCTATCATCTATCTAGCTAGCTAGCTAGCTATCATCTATCTGTCTATCTATCCATCTATCTATCTCTATCTCTTCCTCTTTCTGAAAGGAATGAAAACAAGTCCTCCAGTGAAAACTGAAAAAAAAAAAATTTTGTAAACTGAAATAGTTATATCGTCTCCCCTGAAACACATTTTAATACTACTTGCAATTACGTGGATGTATTTTAACTTCATAATTTTTCTGCCAGAAAATAAACTGAGTGATGCCAAAAAGGCTAAAAAGGGGGAAGGGAGAGTGTAGAGTGAGTCTCACTTTTTAAATAAAATCTGGGCTGACTGGACATATAATTAGCTAACTAATTAGGGAAAATAATTAGCATCGTAGACTTTCAACTCATCATCTGTTCATGGGAGACTTTATTCCCTGTAACTATTTCTCAAGAATTTCTGATTCCTAAGAAAATGTATATAAAGCCACATTCAATGATTATAAAATATATTGTAAGAACTCATTAGCACCATCAATTTTTTAAGAATAAATAGCCAACAAAGAAGGAAATTACATCATAGTAAACGATTATGTAATTAGTAAAATATAAATATATGTATTTGTATAAGAAAAACTAAACTTGTCCTGAGCAAGACCATGACAAGTAACTAAACAACTTTGCTGACTGCCAAAAGATTAATTTTGATATTCCCAAGACCTACTATCTCTTTTATTCAAAACTTGGAATAAAAGAGGAAAAAAGACAAGTAAAAGAAAAAAATGGGTTAATACTTAAGAATAAAGTGAATGCATTTTTGGCCTGATGAAAGGAAGCATCATTATGGAAATGAAATTATAAAACTACAGAACAGAAAAAATAAATTAATAAACATCCAAGTCTTTTGCAGTTTTTATTTTAATGACTATAGTACAACATTAACCTGAGAATAAATGAATTGATGAAATAAATGATGTTTCTATGTGCTTTTTCTTTCTCATCATCCCTCATCTGCCACAAGGCACAGCAGCAATTCTGGAATCACTGAAAATAAACATTGCCAACTCATTTGGCCCCTTTCCTCGCCTTTAGCTAATGTTCAACCTAAACTGTTTTATTTGTGGATATAGGTTAGAAACAAAAGATCGGAGAAGGGTATACAATCTTTAAAACAGATGTCTGGGTTTCTCTTCTCTCTCTACTGATGAGGGGAACCAGGCCCAGAGCTGCTCTGAGCTGTGCCTGAGGCCAGGCACCTAAACTAGCGGCCGAAACAGGAGAGAAGCCTGCAACTCCCGACACTGGCTCTTGTCTTCTTCACAATAAACTACACTGCTAATGTTTAAAATTTGAAATATTCATCTATGACCTCTCTGATAAATTCAATAGTGATTTTACTGGAAATTAGAAGAAATTCGTGAACAATGAAAGCATACTATTGGAAATTTTTTTAAATATTTCTCTGTTATCTTATGTTTTAAATATAGCACTGTTAAATATCCGTTATGCATCCAGAAAGAAGTAGGTGGAATAAAAAGTGGAGGACACCTTTCTCTTCTCTCAAACATGCTTTTTTATTATTTTATACTGATATGTGTTCTTCCAATCTTTCTCCACTGAAATGATGTGCTCATACACGTGTACAAAACATGCAAAACATTAGGATGACTTCAGGCGTAATAAGTGAAATACAGTAGTCCCCTCTTATCTGCAGGGGATTCATTCCAAGACTCCCAGTGGATAATACCAAACCCTATAGATACCTATTTTTTTTTTTAACCTGGAGCACACACAGGATTCTACGTAAAGGAAGCACTTCACCACGCCTCTGTGGCACATCTGAATTGCCAGTGTCACTACTCTTGTGCTTTGGGGTGGCTTGAACACAAGCGCTGTGATACCATGGCAGCCAGGCTGATAGCCAAGGCAGCTACTAAGTGACTCACAGGCAGGGAGAATCTACAGTGTGAATACTCTGGGCAAAGGGATCCTTCATGTCCCAGGCAGGATGCAGCTGGATGACAAAGATTTCATCACACTACTCAGAATAGCATGCTATTTAAAACCTACGAATTGTTTATTTCTGGCACTTTCCACTTAACGTGTTCAGCCCATAGACAACAGCAGGTAACTGAAACCATAGGAAGGTAACTGCATATAAAGAGGGGGCGGGGCTCCTGTATTCAAAAGACGCTAGCTTGAGCACTAGAACATTTATCAGCTTACCTTACTGAAAGTCTGGATAAACACAGGCTTGGAGGCTGGCTTAATTCGGAACCCCTGGCTCTGCCTCCTCTGTGCATTGAGTTTTGAGTGTGATGGCTTCAGCAGCCCTGGGTCTTACATCCACATAGAGCACTATCCTACGAAAGACATAACTGCTTGCAGAAACTAAACCAGAAGGGAAAAAAGAATGCTCCGGAAGACTCCCAGCGAACTTCCCACAGCACTGAGGGCTGTATTGGGTCACATTCCTGAGCCAACCACTGACAAGGAAGGAGAGTTTGGAAAGCCTCGAGAGGGGACATCATCTATGGAGACACATGGGATTCATGGAAGAACCGTGAATTCCTGAGGATTCCTGAGGATTCCTGTGGATTCTGGTAAGAAAAAGAAAGGAAGGTACAGGTGCCAAGCAGACAATTGGCAACGTTCACTGCAGACATACAAAATAAACAGTTCTTACTCTCTAGGTCCAGATCAACCAACATCTAGCTATGGAGATAGATAAACATATCTTGAACATCTTCCATGCTATCATACAGTTCTTTTATTCTTAATCGTCTAATTGCTTCAAGATAGGTCATAGTGCAAATGTAACACCATAGTTAACCTACCCTACTGATATAAATCACTTTTTAAATTTGCTGTGTTTCCTAAATTTGGGTGAGAACTGAATGAGAAATTTTTAAATAATCCTTATCACAAAACCTAAATCCAACCAAACAAAACCCCCCCACCCCCATAATCCTAGCCTTATCTACATTTAAAAACATTCATATAAAACTCCTGCAGGGAGCCCCGCCCCATGCCTGGCCCTGTGAGCTTTGTATGTAGCATCTAAATAGCGGTTAATCAAGTTTATACACCACGTTTCTCTGGTTCTCATGAACAGCAAAATGGAAATTCTTCAGCAGTGACTTAAGAACAATAAGAGTGTTATTGTTTGAGAGTAAAAGCAAACAGAAACTTTTATAAAAGCAATATGCCAATATAGTTCAACAGCCTTTAAAAAGTTCACGCCAATTTATCCAGTAATTTTATATCAGGGAATCTATCCTAAGGAACCAATCATAGTGCATAAAGGTATTTAGGTAAAAGAATATTTGGCACAGTATCATTGAGTCTACAAGTGTGAATAAAACACTTTATTCAAAAGCCATAAAGACCCAATTGAGACAGGAATTGCTTCCCAGTAATTCATTTAAAGTAAAAAAATAACAATAAATTGTCTTTGAAGCAGTTAAAGAATATCTAACTTTTCCAAGTGACTAAATGAGTGATGTTTAATGTAGCCTTCACTCAGTGTGATGCCTTGAATGTACTTTCCCACAATGGACTCTACGTCCCACGAGACTAGAAACAATGCTTGCCTTGTTGATTACTGTATCCCTAGAGCCTAGCACAGTGCTGGAGAAATAGACCCTGGATAAATATTTGTTGTATGAATAAATAAATGAATAAAACAGAGAGCAGTAAAGAATGGCATGGACTTTGACCTTCATTAAGGATGATGATATAGCAACAGTTGTACTGCAGAATCAAACATCCTAATTGCTATAAGCATAATGGGTCCTATGTGACAAGTGAAATTAATAATGATGGGTAAAGTCAACAAAAACAAGGAATCGGTAAATCTTTTAACAGCCAGTAGTCCCAGATCCTACCTATGCGAACTGGAGAAGCCTCATTT
Source organism: Mormoops blainvillei (assembly GCA_004026545.1). Taxonomy (NCBI): domain Eukaryota; kingdom Metazoa; phylum Chordata; class Mammalia; order Chiroptera; family Mormoopidae; genus Mormoops; species Mormoops blainvillei. Next base: position 139,040 of record PVJD01001134.1, read on the forward strand.
TCTTTAGCATTATTTAGGTTGCAAGTAACAGAGACAATAGTGGCCTCAAGGACGAAGGGAGAGGGAATTTATTATAGTGAGACATATTTCATGGTGAGTGAGGTGCCAGAGAGCACCGTACAGTGGGAATCAGAGAAAGAGAGGAATTACAAGGAACAAGCCCAGCTCTCACTACCTTCCTCTGGGCCTGAACGGCGGGTCACTCAGGCTTGTTAGTCTTGCCCCGTCCAGTTCTCTCCCAGCGCCGAATCCCTGAGCCTGCTTCTTTGCGGTCTTAATGCACTGCAGCTCCTGCTTCCTTCCACCCCCTGGGGTCCCATTACCTCTGGTCTTTATTATAACACTTGTCCTTTGCTTCCAAATATTGACTAATTAACACCTTCAGTCTCCTAATTTTAAAATACTGAGTGAAGCTCCTTGTTTGCCAAGCTCCTGGTTTCTGTTCGGACAGGCAGCTCGCCACCTAATATATAGGTTGCCACAATACATGTGTCTCAGGGGACAAACGTTTACTCATTGGCTATTTTTTCAGATTATAATATCAATACATGACTGAAGATAACACGTGATTCTCTCGATAACACCACGGCATTATATACAGGGGTAGGCAAACATAGTTTACAGTAGTTCATATGGAAAATAATACAATAATTAATAAATAATAATACAAGGATAAACTGTGTTTCGCATACTTACAACTGTAAACCTACTTTTGCCCACTCCTGTATTTCTGGTGTATAATCCTCCAGCCTATTTTCATGCATACATTTTCAATACTATGTACTGTATACATTTTTTAAAAGCAGACATGGGATCTCACTCAGTATATTTTTAAAGATCTTATATTTCTGGTTGCTTATTGATATTGCTTACTCCCCTTAAAATATTAATTTAAATGAATACACAATATTATCTGTTAGAAATGGATCATCTTTATGTACCTATGCCCCAATTGCCTGTCATCACACTTGTAGACACGATAATACTCTGGAGAATATTCTTTTACCTAAATACCTTTATGCACTCTGATTGGTTCCTTAGTAGGTTCCCCGGTATAAAATTACTGGACAAATTGGCATAAACTTTTTAAAGGCTGTTGAACTATATTGCCATATTGCTTTTATAAAAGTTTGTGTTCGCTTTTACTCTCAGCAATTGTATGACAAGCTATCATTTTCTCATTAATTATCCCTAGCATGAGGCTAATAACCTTATTTAGTAGAATATTTCTAGAATGTGCTAAGACAAGATTTCTAAATACTAGAAGAGTGGTTTTTTAATGTTTGAAATATTAAAATCTAGAATTAATTGAGAATATAGTCCTCATTTTGGAGCTGTTTTCAAATTTAAAATAGTCTAGGTCACCTACATAATCAGAAGTCTTTTAAATTCTATACAATTTATCATACTCTGTACGATTCTATAACACATCACCTGTATATTGCATGTGCGCTCGCCAGCCCAAGTCGAGTCTCCTTCCATCAGTATTTGTCCTCCTCTTACCTTCTTCTACCTTCCCCTGACCCCTCCCCCGTGGTCCTAGCCACGCTGCTGTCTGTGCCTGTGAGGTTTTTTGTTTTGTTTTGCTTTGCTTTGCTTGGTTTTGCTTAATCGTTTCACCTTTTTCACCCAGTCCCCCAACCCCCCTCCCCTCTGACAACTGTCAGTCTGTTCTCAGTATCAATGAGTCTATTTCTATTTTGTTTGTTAGTTTATTTTGTTTGTTAGACCACAGATCATTAAGACAACTACCCACAGCTCTAAATTAAATAATTTGTTTCTCTATACTTTTTCTTTCTCATTAAATATTAAACATCTATTGTAAGCCTAGGCCGCACTAGGTACTAGGGACATAAATATGAATGAAATATTTTTCCACACCCCTAAATCACAAGGTGGCAGGCACCTGGACAAACCTATCCTAATGCAATGCTTTAAGTGGTATGAAAGGAGAACGCTCACAAAGCTATGGGTTCCAAGGGAGAGAGAGGGCCTACTCTGCTAATAAGAGACAAGCAAGGAAGTCTTCACAGGGGATATGGCTTCACTCTAATATTAATACTGATATTCTTATCACAAAGCAAACACAAACTGGTTCAGCTTGCACTTGGAAAAGAAAACAAGATAGTTTGGCTAAATTGTGAAGTGTCTCTGCTGTTTCAAATAGTTTGGAATTTATCTTGGAAGCAAAAACTAGCCCCTGAGCGCAAGGGCAACATGGAGGCTGTTGGATGATGCTGGAAAGATGCAGAAGTGCTGAGGGTGCTGAGATCCTAAAGGGCGGTGGAAAGTCTCCGTGGTATTTGGGAGATAACATCTATGATGTTTATCAGCAAATTAGATGTGGATTTCGGATAAATGGGAGTGGATTTTTTTTTAGTGGGTTTATTCGTAGATGGTGGAACTGTGGATATAATGCAGAACCACTTACGAGTGGTTTTGGGCTTAAGTAAGTTTAAAGCGATTCAAGGATATGAATTTGTGTGTACAAATTTGGAACTCAGTAGCGGAGTGAAACCTGATGATAAAAAGTTGAGAGTCGAAATACACATAAGTAGATCATAAATTATATCTGAAAGTATAAGATGGAGAGAGTATAAAGGGTAAGAAGAACATAGGGTATAAAATGGAATCCTAAGAATGATGAATATTTTAAGAATTGTACAAGACAAAGAGCTAACAAATGAGACTGAAAATCAGTGTTCCTAAAGTCTCAGTGTCATTAAAAAAGAGAATAAATGTTTCAGAAGCTCAAAAAGGAGGGTGTGCCCACATTTGTCAAATATGACAAAAAATCCAGTACAATGAGGGTTAAAATTGCCCAGTACACTTTGTAATTGGGGGTCGCTGTTGGCCTGAGCCATTTTAGTGCTGCTGTAAATGTGTAGGTCACCTTGTGATAGACAAACTAAAGAATGTAGGTGGGAATTATTGGAAATATAGACCTACTGTCTCAAGAACAGGGTGGCTCACAACAGGCTGTGTTCTTTGTAATAAATATTATGTAGTTGTTAATAAACTATTTTTCCCCTTGTGTAATATTATTCTGCCTCTACAGAATATAAACTCCACAAGGTCAGGGATTTATCCATTTATTTATCTTTGTGTTCCCTTTGTCTGATACAGTGCCTGAAAATAACAGGCACTCGATAAATACTTGTTGGAAAAATAAATAAATGATAGATGTTTAAAAAAACATATAAGAACCATTTATAATTAGTATAACTTTAAGCGATTTTGAAGGAAAAGTAATTGGGGTCATATTGCAGAGAAGAAAATCCAGTTCTTTCTCAATTTCCACCCCCCCACCCCATGTAAGTCTGATGGTCAATACCGTGACATAAAAGGCAGGAAAGTGAAATTTTAATGACCTATATTCTAACTACCTTAAGTTCTCAATGTTTCCAAGTTAATGATCTTTTAATGTTCAATGTTAATTGAAGAAATAATTTTAACTTAAAAAATACTGGCACCCATCTTTACTTAATATAACACAATTGCAGGTTTTGTTCATGTAGCCTTATATAATCTAGTATAAATTCCCCAAATTAAAAGTTTTACTTCACCATTTTAATACTGTATAATGATTACTTTTTGTCTGATGACTAAAAGTTTTAATCATCCTCTGTAACTTCAATCTGGATTTCAGAAGTTGCAAATCATGGTATGTTAAATAAGACAGGAAAGTCAACTAGCCGAATGTCACTTTCAACAATGAGAATAGGGCCATCGAAAAATATTTTTTAGTGAATTTCAATAAATCAGAAATTCACTGTTTCTGAAGATCCTATTCCCCTCATATTTTGTTGTTCTTGCTGTATTAAAATACACATTACATAAAATTCACGGTTTTATCCTAAATTATAAGATTATGGTAGAGACGACTTAGCCACTCTCCAAATGTGTCTCTTCTACTTCCTGTACGTGTTGCTACACTTGACTTTCCAGCTGCCCCACTAGCTCTGTGTGGCTGTACGGCAGGACTGGGACTCACTGAACTTGGAGTGTGAGCAGAAGCTGATGTGCTCCCCTTCCACACGTGCTCCACAAAACACTTCCACCAAGAGTCCCTCCATGCCTTTTCCTCATCTAGTGGCTGAATGAGAGAACTTAAAGGTCAGACAGGAGAGAAGTCTCACAAAATGGAAGGATGCTAGTGTTCTGAGTGGTTGCTTGGAAGGCAAATGACCACAGTGGAGCTCTTAAAATCACTTAATGTGGAATGAAATTTGGAATTTTGATGCATTGCAATTATAGAATTTGATATTCCCCAACAAATACAATGCACTCTCCATAGCAAATAAAAACACTGACTAATAGCTTTGTCCAGGTATGGAACCAGTGAAATATAGTGTGGGTACTTTTTCTTTTGTTTGGCTTCCTCTTAATTGACCAGCATTTGGAAGTTGATGGTAGCAGGTGAAGAGACATTGAATGGCCCTACATTGCCAGCAGCAGGGAGAGAGGCACAGATGAACTCCACACCCTTTTGGAGATCCACAAATCTCCATGGAATGCCTGAGGCAGACCTGAGTTCACATCGGAATGTCAAAACGGTTGCCATGACAATGAGGCAGTGGCATTTATTTTTGCAGAAAACATCTGAAGCACATGCTGCATCCTTTCCAAACTGCATGCTCTACTTAGAAGTAATTTGCACAGATCCCCTCTCTTACACTGCCACCATCCCCTGCTGAGCTCCACTCCTTACTACAAAGGGCAAAGGGCCTCAGCAAAGACTGCCCTGTGACTGACAGCTCCCTTTTTAGCTCATCAAAAGGATATGAGGGGAATACAGGATTCCTGTCACTGGGGAGAACTTGAACCATGCAGGTGGTAGAGGGAGAGAGGAAGTAATAAACTGTTTTCTATCCATCACCTATAGACGGTCACTTCGGCCATTTTTGTATCTGTGGTGTTGTGAATAATACCTCAATAAACATGGGAGGGCAGACAGTTCCTTGAGATGCTCATGTCATTTCCTTGGACAGACATCCAGAAGTAAGATTCTTTGATCACATAGAAATTTTATTGTGAAGTTTTTGAGGGACCTCCATACTGTCATCCACAGTGGCTGCACCACATTACAGTCCGAGTAAGCACATGCTCTTTCTCCACACCCTTGCCGACACTTGCTTCTTAAATTGATAACTGTCACTCTGCCCGATGTAAGGAAACATCTCGTTAAGGCTTTGGTTTCCACGTCTCGCTATTAGTGGTGTTGAGCACCTTTTTATATACCTATTGGCCACTGGCATGACTTCTTTGGAAAAACATGTACTCAGGTCCTCTGCCCATTTTTAATTTATTTGGTTTTTGGTTTTTGAGTTGTATGTGTTCCTTAGGCATTTTGGATATTGACCAAGTATCTGACTGACAGCTTGCCAATGTTTCCTCCCATACTGTAGGTTGCCTTTTCGTTACATCGAACTATTTCTTTTGTTTTGTGCAGAAGCTTTTTAATTTGATGTAGTCTCACTTCTTGTTTTGGTTTCTTGTGCTTTTCGTGTCACTTTCAGAAAGTCACTGCTAAGACTAACATCAAGGACCTCTTTCCAGCTTCCTTCTAGGAGATTTACAATTTCAGGTCTTATGTGTAAGTCTTGAAGCCATGTCAAGTTGATTTTTGTGAGTGGTGTAAGACAGGGGCCTAATTTCACTCTTTTACATGTAGTCATCTAGTTTTCCCAGTGTCATTTACAGAGCATCCTTTCCATGATAAGTTTTCTGGCTCCCTTGTCAAATGTTAGTTGACTGTATATAAGTTTGTCTGGGGCCCTCTTTTCTGCTCCATTGGTCTATGTGTGTATGTTTATGCCAGTTTTATGTTGTTTTGATTATTATAACTTTGGAATCATGTTTGAAATTAGAAAGTGTAATGCCTCCAGCTTTGTTGTTCTTTCTCAAGATTGCGTTGGCTCATAGGGGACTTCTGCAGTTCCATATGAATTTTTGAATTTTGTTCTTTCTGTGAAAAATGCCATTGGAACTTTAAAAGGGTTGTATTGAATCTATGGGTGGTTTAGGACATTTTTACAATATTAATTCTTCTCATCCATGATTATGGGTTATCTTTCCACTTGTGTCTTCTTCAATTTCATCAAAGTCTCAGAGTTTTTAGTGAATAAATCTTTCATCTTCTTAATTAAATTCATTCCTAAGTATTTTACTTTTTGATGTCATTATGAATGGGATTACTTTTTCAGATATTTCATTGTTAGTGTTTGACTGTTTTTTTTTTAAGTTAAATTACCTATATGCCAAAATAGTTTTATTTTTAAGAAGTAACATTTGAAAACATGGCCCTGGTGCAGATGTAAGCCCTTGAGCCTGGGAAGCTTGGCAGACTCTCAGTGGTGGTCAGATAAAAACATGTGCATGTTTCACTATGGCACAGACATTAAAGACATCTAGCAAGTCAGGTCTGTTTTTGCTCTTGTTTTTGTCACTCCCTTTGCCACTGAGTGCTTTCTAACTCTCCAGGGATGACAATAGGCAATAACCACAAGGGATGAGAAATGGGCACTCTGATTTTCAATTGGTAGCATTTTGGGGTAAGGCTTCTGTAGGTTATTCTTTCCCTGATTTAGCAAAAATATTACATGGTGAACGTGTGAGGATGAGGAGAGGCAGTCAGGTAAAAGGCACAGGGAATGGAAAAATGCTAACAATTTTTCAATCAATTAATCAATAATGCACAATAGTTAATTGAGCATCAAATGTGCATTTTTTAGAATTGCCTAGGTGTTGATATTTCTCTTCTAAAATGCTTACAGTTTACATTTTGTAGTCAAGAATATCTAAGAGAAGTTTAAATAATTGATAAAAATTATTCAAATTAATAAAGGTACATTCAAACAATAACAGATGAGATTCATGGAAAGTGTCTATGAAGCATTTTATTAAAACATTAGTGACAAACACGATTCTGATGTAAGATTGTGGTGGACATAGCTTGGGTAAAGCGCAGACAGTTCATAAAATAAATAACAATACTTGACTTAAACAAAGGAAGTCTGGAGATGTGATACGCTTTGGCGTCTAAATTTCATGCCCCATCATCCCTGTTAATACACATCTCACTCCTTAGAACAGCCAAGGTGATTTTTCTCACCAGGTATTTCCTGTATCATATTTTTATCTCCCCAAAGAAAGCTTTGATATCTCTGATACATTATGCAAGCCGCTGGCACTCCTCTGTTTTTTGAGCTGTTGTCTCCATGTACTTGGATCGCATTAGTTCTGCGTTGACTACGGGCATTCTAAATCCGGGCAGGGTACCAAAGGGACAAAAGCACATTCCTGAGCCTTCAACATAAAGCACTCCATTCGTGCAGCCCTGGCACTAGAGGATGAAATATCAATTATTATAAACATCTTCTGGGCACTTAGAGGCATTACTCATTCTTCAATGTGGAATGGGAATTTGTGTTTTCAGAAGAGAAAGTTGGCAGGTGCAACAAGAAATGTTGCAGTAAAAATTTCCCCTGCAAAGAGAGATGTGTGTAGAGAGTGTGTGCAAAACCTCCCGCGTTGCTTAGTCCATTTCACTTGGGGTAGAGAAGCCAGTTTACATTTTCCAGTGAACCCTACCCATCGATGGCTGCTTTGATTTGACTGTACAGGAGGCTTAACAAAGGGCCAACGGATTTATGCGTTAGTGTGAAGTGCAGCATAACCTTCAGCAGAAAACCTTCAGAAAGAAACTATGTGCTCAGACTGCCAAATACAGTTAAATGTTGCAATAGTCTAAGGAAACAGACACATGTGTGCCATGTTTGCCAGGTTGAGCGTCCTCTAAATTACCCTTTTGGGGACAAGTCCATACACAATAGCACACATATGCTTCATGACTGTAGCGACTATGCATCTCTCAAGTTGTTGCCATTGAGGCTGGAGAGAAGCTGTCTGATGGCAAGATTTTTTTCCTTTTGAGGGGTTTATACTTTTAAGTAATGTTCCTATTTAACGCACACATGTTGTTCTCTATTGAGTGCAAAAGCAAAACAATAATGTGGATGATACAACATGTTTAAACAAATCATGTTCCATTATTGCGAATTTTAAATTGTAAATGATACAACTTCAACTGCTTCACTGAGGAGTGATTAACACACACAAAGCTGTAAATGTTGAATTTATACAACCTGATGTGTTTGAAGATCTGTACACACCCTTGAATCCATCATCACTACCGGTGCCATAAACTCATCCATCACTTCCAAAAGTTTCCTCTTGCCACCTTTGTTTTTTGTTTCCTTTTGTAGTAAGATCACTGAACACAAGATTTACCCTCAGGAATATTTGAGAGTATTGTGAATGACAGGCCCTACATTGTGCAATAGACCTCCAGAGCTTATTTATTTTGCATACTTAAAACTGTACCCTGTCACCAACACCTTTTCTTTTCTCTCTTTCCGCAGTCACTGGCAAACACCATTCTCTTCTCTGCTTCCATGTGTTTGACAATTTTAGATTCCATACGTATATAAGTGAGATCATGCAGTACTTGTCCTTTTTCTGGCTTATTTCATTTAGCATAATGTCATCCAGGTCCACCCATGTTGTGTCAAATGATAGGATTTATTCCTTTTGTTAAAGACTGAATAACAGTTCATTGTGCATATATGCCACATCTTTTTTTATCCATTTATCCACTGATGTGCATTTAGGTTATTTCCATTTCTCACTACTGTGAACAGTGCCACAATGAACTTGGGGTTACTGGTATGTCTTTAAGGTCCTGATTTTAATTGGCTTGAATACATACCAGCAGTGGAATTGTTCAATCAAAAGGTAATTCTGTTTTTAATTTTTTGAGGAACTTCCATATTGTTTTCCGTAATGACTGTAACAATTTATGTTTCTACCAAGAGTGTATGAGGGTTAGCTTTTCTCCATATCCTCATCGGCACTTGTCCCCACCCCTCTTCTTTTGTTTTGATAATCGACATCCTAATAGGTTTTGACTTGCATTTTCCTGATGGTTAATGATGTTGAACATCTTTTCATGTGTCTTTGGCCATCTGAGCATTTTTGAAGAAATGTCTTTTGAGGTCCTCTGCCTATTTGTTAATAAGATTATTCTTTGATGTTTAATCCTATGAATTCTTTATATATTTTGTGTATTAACCCCTTATTGGATATATCATTTGCAAATATCTAATTCTGAGTATTCTCACTCTATTGTATGATATGATAGATTCAAATACCAATTTATAGACAAATATATTATGTGTCTGTGTCTTTCCCAGGAGATGTAGACAGAAAGTTAGGTGTCTGTGATGTGTGGCATATGGAAGGGCATGGGGTTGAGTTCATAATTTTTGTTACTTTTATCCAATGACTGGGCTTATTTTAGAGTTTGCCCAGGTGACAGGAAGTAACAGCCAGGTGGGTAAGTCAGCCTGCTTCACAGCTGACTGAGAAATAGCTTCTAACCTACAAACATCTTTCTAAACTATTCTTCAATAACCAAAGAATTTTAGATCTTACAACCTTGAGCTCTTGACCTCTTTGATGTAAAATCCTCAGGAGAAACATTATTTGAAGCTCTTCTTCATCGTTTCATTGCAAACAAATTTTCAGGTAATCGGTTTAGATGCCCACCTGAGATCAGAGCTGGAAGGGAATAAGGAACAAGTGGGAGGGGTTGGCAGTCCAGAGTCAACAAAACGGAGTTTCTCTGTGGGGTTGCCAGGAGGCTTGAACTTCGGTCCAAATGAAAGAGGTGACCTGGTGATCTCTTTAGGAGCGTGTGGTAACTTGGATTATACATAAATGGCTCACTGCTTATACGGTTGTTATGAGGAGGAGAAGCGGAGAGAAGACACGAAGATCTAGCTCTGTTCCGTTCCATAATGAGCAAAGACGGCTGCTGAGGCAGTGAATGGCTGTCATCTGGGCAACCCAGACTGAGGGCTTTTTGCTTGCTTGTATAATATAGATACCATCATAATGGTCTGCTTTATTTTTCAAGCAGGGATGCTATCTTTGGAGCAGTGGCAAGAATAAATATGGGATCAAATATGATTTCTGTGGCTGGTTCTGTGTAGGTTAATACAGAGACACATTATTTTTTGAAGTACAGATGGAGGAAGAGAAGAGTTGAGGCAAAAAAACTCATTGGTCCTTGATCTCATTTATAAACCTTTGTCTCAAACATAGGTTCTGTGGTCTAATTCCAGCTCTGCTTCTTAATTAATGGATATAATTAGAAAGTAACTGTTCTCTGTTCTGTGGTATTCAGATTTAAAATTTGGTGACAAACACATGCCTTATTGATTTTATAGGTGTGCACTGTGTGAGAATTTTAAGATAAACACTTTTCTTATTTCTATATACTTTTAAAGTTAAGTTTAAAGTTACTATTTCCACAAGCCAGCCTGTCATCTTTGAATACATGAGCCACTGTGCATTGGAGCTCTGCCCCTGCCGTTCCTTCCGTCTGGAACACTTTCTCCAACAGCCTTAAAATGTTGCTAAGATATCCACCCAGCAGTACTTAGATACTTCTGCGGCCAACCTACTTAAATGTCACCTCTATAGATGTACTTCCTACCCCTCTTCCTTGTTTTGTTTTTCTCTCTAGCACTTAATATCTTAAAACAAAGTATATAATTTGTATATTGTTAATTTGCCTTCCTTCCACTACAACAAAAGTTCCATGCTGGCAGAGATTTTAGGCTGGGTTTTTTGGGTTTTTTTTACTGTTTATCAACCCCTAGAACACTACCCTACACCTAATAGGAATATATACAAATATGTTGAGTGAATGCTATTAATACTAGAAAAATTTAACAATAGATATATAGCTACATACAATTTAGATTTATTTTAGTAAACTAGTATATAATCAGGGACTTGAAGCAATAACCAAGAATGCTTGTCTAAATTCTTATGCTATTATAATTCCAGATTTAGACAATTGTTTAAACATTAAGTATGCTACATTAATTTTAAACTAAACATTTTATCATTGATTCAGGCATCAGTTCCTAAAATCTTTCAAAATTTCAGTTTTTGAATTATATTTTAGCTTAGAGAATATTGCTTTCAAAATATTTTCCCATTTAAAAAAGAGAAAAGTTTTTCCTTACCTTTTAAAGGGTACAAAAGAAATCAAAATAGTTTATCTAATTTCAAAAATTAACTGAAAAATTTTCCTGCCTAAAGCAGAAAATAGGCCAAAAACTAGGAACTTCTTTATATCCTTTAAGTCTACTGTGACAAAAAGAATGGGAAAAATGTTGGAAAAGCTTTTCTCAGGTGAGCATAAACTAGAAAGTGTATGTCCTCACTTTGGGTTCCATTTCTGACTTTGCTCCCACTTTCCTCCCCACTTGGTGGCTCTCTTGGGAAAAAATAAATTATGTAAATATTGTTTACTTAAAATGAAAAAACACTCGTAAAATGAAATGCCACTTAAATCGTCGTTAAAATTAAAACTTGAGAAAGGACCGTGTTCTGAGGCCACTGAATCTTGAATTTTCGCGCAGCTCTCTCTGCGGGACTTGACAGTGCTCCTGTTCTGCGGGCGTGGGAGTGTGAGGGTAACATTTCACCGGCTCAGTGCGAAGAGTGCCCACCGGTGCCGCCAGTTCTTCCTCCCAGCCATCAGGTAAACGACAGGCCGGACTCGCTGACGCACTGAGCGAGTGTGTGTGAGCACCTACGTGCATGGTGTGCAGCGGGGTGTGCAGGGCACTCTTTACTGCACGCTCCTTGCAGCCTCCTCCTCTTCCATCCGCTTGTCTCCAGGTCTACAATAGCTTCGGCTCACTCCCTGATAGTAACCGGTGTCTGTGTTGCAAAGACACTTTTGTTGTCTCTCTTTTCTTTTCCACACAGAAATATAGTGTGGAGTACAGAGGCAGAAGATTGGAAATTATGTGAATATGGTTCTCCTTCAGAGATTATCACTGACTCCGGGCAAGAAAGTTCCCATTTCTGATCTCGGATACGTATGCACTGCTGCTGATGAAGGGCACAACCAGGTAAGCGTTTTCCAAGAACAAAAGTTGAGAACTGGGTTTATATTATGACAAAAAGACATAGCAAAGATACTGGGGAAGAATAAGAGGAATACTAAATAATACCCTTCTTAAGGAAAGATGTAATAGAGAGTATAATGGGTGCCAGCATAGCTCATCGCCATCCTCCAGAGACTGTCACTTTGTTTGGTATCCTCCCCTACTGAAGAAAACCACACTCCCAACATTCAGGAATTAGCCACGTGAAGTCTACAAGGAATTAGTCTGAGATTTATGGAGCATGGTATCAACTATATCAAAGGCATCACAGCATCATCTCAGAAGCACATACTCAAGTTCCTTAGTTCAAAAGCCTGGTCCTGTCACACAATAGCTATGTATCTTTGGGCAAGTTGGTTAGCCTCTCTGTGCCTCAGTTTCCTTAACTGTTAAGCGTAAACACTACCTCACAGAACCACAGCCCATGAGCACCATAGCACAGTAGTGTTTGCCATGTTGACACAAAAATTAAATTAATAGTTATAAAGGACTTAGAACATTGCCTATATGTGGTAATCGTTACATTAAATATGTTAAATAAAATGCATTTCAGAAATGCTTATAATAGCTCCCTAATTAGTTTCCTAACACGTGAGGCATGTAACAGCTCCAATGACACAACAACTATGAGTGGTAATGAACTGCAAAATCTCAGTAACTTATAACAACAAATTTTAATATTTCACTCATATTATATGTAAACAAGTTTCAAATACTGTTTCCAACACTCACCAGTGATGTAACTTTGGGCAAGTAACTTGTCCGTACGTCAGAGTCCTCATCTATAAAATGGGAATAATAATACAAACGTGCCAGGAGGTGACTGTGAAGAAGATACATTAGCACACTTAATACAGTGATTTCGACATTGTAGGTACATTAACCATTAACTTTATGATTAAAATTCTACTGTCATCTGATAAATGAGAAAATTAAGTCTCAAAAAGATGAGGTGATTTAAACAAAGGTCACACAGCTAGTAAATGATGCATCACAGACTCACACTAACATTGGTTTGAATTTAATTTCCCCTCTCCTTTTTTAAAATTACGTGTACTGGGAAATCCAAATTGTAGGAATACCAACAGAGATACTTTTAGATGGGGTCAAGAATTTGAAAAGAAATAACTTTTTTCCTTAGTATATTTCAGTGAGACTTATAAATTGCCACATTTGGATGTGCACAGGGTGTGAAAGAATATGAGTTTGCAAGAAGTAACAGAGCTGGCCAACATGAGGGCACTTTCATCTCCTTCCCAGTCCTCCTTCATCTCAGGGAGTGCAATGGGAGATGGAAACAGTAGGGAAAGAAACTAACATTTACTGAATACTGATTAGGTTCCATGCACTGTGCTGCACACAGTATAAACTCCACTTAATTCCCAGGACAGCAACGGCTGTAAACAGTTTCAGTATCTACAAAGTTTAATTCAGAAGCACTCCAGTGCTGTTTCTAGATTTGGTACTGACATTCTGTCTGTCATTACTTTACCATTAAACAAAATGCCACTTCCCAAGAAAGACTTTTCTTGATCAAACTGGAAAGGAGGCTCCCCTCCCAAGTCAGCACTCCTCGACATCGTAACAGATGTCTATAATCTGCATCCCCCATCACTGGAAGCTTCACAAATGGCTAAAGTATTTCCTTGGTCACTGCTTAATCCTCAGTGTCTAGACAAGTGCCTGAATGAATGAATGAAAATGTAAATACAAAATAAAATGAATAAGGCTAAAAGATTTTTTAAGGAACTTATCCAAATATTCACAGCTTGTAAGTTTTACAACTGGAATTTTAACTACCATTTTCAGTCCAAACCCTGTGGGCATCCCATTGTGCCAACTGTTTCTATCTTGCTTCTAACAGTTAATGTCACCACGGCCATGGAGAGCAGCATAATGTAACAGTCCTTTGAACCATGTGGAATTGCCTTTCTGAACTTAGTGGCATTTAATCTTTAACATGAAATATATAAAGAAGCCACTCTGCTAATAGAAAGTACACCTTACACAGAAGAATCACTAAGTTCAAAGGCCCATATTTCAGAGAAGACTGTGGAGTATCCTAGAAACCAACCAAAGGCCAACATGGTTGGAAATCGGTGAGTGACTGACAAGGCAAGTGTTTGAAATGAGACTGGAGAAGTAGGCAGGCTCTAGATCTTACAAGGTCCTGTCCATTAGGTAAACGGATTCAGGTTTTATTCTAAGTGCAGTAGGAAGCCACTGAAGGTTTTAAGTTAGAAGAGTGACATGATCTTATGTGAGCTTTTGAATGATGTGGAGAATGAACTAGGATTGGAAAAGATATACATATATGCACATATGCCTTCACGCCCCACATTCTGGGGCGTGCAGGAGAGGGACATGCAGTATGAGGGAAGAGAATATTTTGTATGGCACTGGACACATGGTGACAAAGAAATTTATGGTGGCACCCCAAGTCTCTGTACACCAGAAGACTGTCTCCCTCCCTCTCCAACCAGCCACCTGCCCTCTGTAGTAGCCTGAGTGATCTCGCACAGGATGGGGTCCTACTCTACAGACGGCAACTCAATCTGGATGGACCACTAAATGAAATACAATTTCAGAGGCAAAATATTCAGTATGTAAAAACTGATGTATATTTTTATTGTTAAGATGCATTTTATTACTGTACACTATTCAATTGCTAACCATGGTTTTCTTTAATATTTTTCCATGAGCATGTGATTCTTCCATCTAAAGTTTTTACCAGTTACCTTTTTTTGCTTTGTAGGACAAAATTCTAAGTTCCCCATGCCCTGGCCCCCATTCCCCTCCCCACTAACCTTTATAATAAACAACCCCAACTCACCCACCACACACACATAAATGTGCACACACACACACACTTTGTGCTGAGGCATTAATGAATATTCTCATCACATGTTATGGGTTTTTCATGCTTTTATATCATTTAGCACTTTCATTTTTTGGCCTGACAAACTTCTAGTCAATGTTAAAACCTCAATTTTTGCCATCTTCCCCCAAAAGCCATCGCTGGTACTTCTTAACTGTAGTTATTTTTTTTCCTAAATTTTCTGTACCCCTTCATAATGAATATATTAATTTTTTAAATTAAATTGTTATTTTTGTTACCAAAATTAATTTTCTGTTGAAGGTTTACTTTTCAGTTTTTGTCTCTTGTATGTAATAGCATTGGCCTTGAGGGAGTTTAACCATTCAACAAATATGTCTTAAGCTGAATTCTCCTTTTCATATATGCAGATATTCTGAATAACCATGGTACATGTGGATATTCTGAACAATCATGGTACATGTGGAAATAAATTAATATTATGCAGTAAGAGTGAAATCAGGATTTTTTATTATTAGTCATTTGTCAAGTCCCAACTGCAAAAAGTATTGCAACTTGACAAAACAAAAGGAAACAAAACATAGATCCTTAATGAGATTGCAAATATTCTTAGGAATTTTAATATTTTTCCTTTGTAGTTTTAACATTCTATATTTATGACAGATATACTACATAATAAAGGATATGTTAAAGCTAATAAAAAACTTTGTTGTTTAAAAAACTGAACTTGGAAGAAATGTGTCAATATACTGTGTTTACCACCCTTGCTGTTTCGATTTAAGCACTTTAAGGATAATGTTCCCACTGAGAGCCTCCTCTTCAATTTACAAGAGATTTCTGGCCTTTTAATTTTTTTATTCAGAATGGTGCCGGCCTTTGAAACCCAAGGCACTAGGAGCTGGATGTGAAGGAACACAGTGTCTATCGTCTGAGGAGGTGGCACAGTATCAGGCTGCCCTGAGCTCTGGCCAGTGAGATCACACTTGTGAAGGGACCTGGAAAAGTTTTCAGATAAACTCTACCCATAAACTTGGTGATAGTAATGGAATATAAAATACCTTCTAGACTGGAGACACTAGAAATTAGGAAGTAGAGTACATTTGCCATAAAGAAGAGGTCTTAGTCGGTATATTCATTATTCAGCTGAATGTTACCATTCCCTCCTCAGACTTCCTGCCCTCTTTCACAAGGCCACTGGGATGTCTAAAAAAGAACGTAAAGGAAAATCATGTTCGAATGAATTAATTACTTCAGAAAAAGGAACCACAGACCTCACGTGGTAATCTGACTCCACTAGTGTCTAGAAACACATGGTCAGGATCTTTGTTTCTCCTGTTTCCACCTGTAAATCCTACACCTAAAACAGTGAGATAAATGTGGTAGACTCAACATTTGTTGAACTAATAAGTGATACACTGAATACTCAAACTGAAGTGGCCACAAATTGAAGTGGCCATAATGTCTGCAGCAATTTTCTGGTACCATATTGCCGTATGGCCTTATCTAGCAAAAAAGAGGGATGTTTCTCTTCTTGCATCTCTTTTATCAGTGATTGATAGATCTACCTGCCTGTTCATTTGTTTGGTCATGACTGGGTCACGTGTTCACGCCTCACCAATGACTGCCCATGGGTATGAGCCCTATCCCAATTCTCCATTTGCTTTTATGAGGCACGTGAATGTGACCATCCAGGCAACTGGAGGCTCTGCAGCCAAGAGCCAGGAGGATGGGCCAACCAGCGGAGACTGCTAGGTTCATGGCTTCTAAGCACGTTTCTACTTCTCTGCTCTACAAATCTTTAAACATTTCTGTTGCAGCACAGAGGTGGGAAATGGGCTTTCTCCTCCACATGGAATAATGGAACATGGACAATTGTAAAGTCTTTACATTTGGGTAAAACCGTAACTGTGGAGTGAAGTGGGATACAGTTTCACACAATTATCAGAGAGTCTGTGATTCTTACTCTCTTTACAAGGTTATAATTTGAAGGTTTCTCTCCTTTTCCCCTGCAGATTAGACATGATGAATATCAGCATTACTATGCCTTTAAGGAACCCTTCTCATAGTTCCACTCTACAGTGTTTCTTCTTGTTTACAACTTGAAAAAAATAGGAGTAAAACTGCTCTTAAAAATTGAATTTCCTTATAGATCCTTGAGAGCTTATCATTATCTTCATCAAGAAGTTAGCTCTTGAATTACCAGAGAACCAATTAGCATGATTCTGAGAGCAATTTATATTTGAATGGTCCCTAAATATGTATTTTATGGAAGGAAAGTGAAAAATACCTATTTGATTAATTTAATTACTAAAGGTGAAATTCCCAAAAAGAGAATACTTTCCTTTCAGTACACAGGCTCTTCTTTTTCCCTAAAGCTAAAATTTTATATTCAAGAGCTCCCAAACACGATCCCTGCTGTGACATAAGACCTTATAAAACTGTGTTGCTAAGTATGTCTAGAAGCCCAAGGAAGATTCTTTCATCTTTTAACTGGCGGATTCTCAACTAAATATAAAGAAGGCCTTTTTTATTATTTGAAATGATTTGTTTTCACGTTTCTTTTCTGTAAGAGAATTACATAAAGTGTTCTACCTAGTTATTTGATTTGATTATGTCACATTTAGACATTTAGTTTCTAAACAGAGGGAACTTTGAGGCTTTTTTTTTTAATCAGGCAAGAGTCTTTGTAAAGGAAATACAGATGGTGAGCAAAAGCAGCATGGATGACCTTGAGTTCTAACTCTTCATACACTGCCTGGTTTCTCCCAGAAACCTCACTGGTGGGGTGGAGGCGAAGGGAGTTGTGGTTGAGATATAACTGAGAGCAAAAACCACCATTACAACAGACTATAGTTTATCTCTTCAAGAGGAAGCCCCTGATAAAAATGTTAACTCCTCAACTAGAAATTTCATTCAGAAATATTTCACAGCTCTTCCCAAAAGGTTGCCAAGTAAACACTCTCTACTTCAGACGCGGGATTGTTGAAAGCTCAGGATCTCCTCACAATCTGGTCTGGTAGGAGTTTGGTACAAGAACTCGTGAGGTTGGATAGACACTTCTGTTTTGTTTTAATGTTAGAGATGACAGAGGAGCCAAAAGGTGCCATTATTTCCCAAGAAAATGATGACTTCTTCTGAAATAGAGACAATGCACACTGTCATTGATGCTGTAGCCATTGGTCCTTCAGTGTAAATGGTACTACCTTCAGTGCACACGGCCCTGGCTTCAGTCACGATGCTCGGAGTGGGTACAGTGCTGAAGGCCACAGCATCTCCTCACTGCCAGGAATGGAACGGCGCACTCTGGGAAAACGGAAGCCTCCTTGAATACAAACATAAAGAGGTGAGCAGGCTTTATGTCCTTACCCTGGCATGGTAAGAGGTCTACACAGTGGCAGGTAAATCACGACCTCCTCAGCATCATGCAATCTGAAGATGGTTGTAATTTTTGTGCTTTAAAAAAAATGAAGAATGGGGAATTTTGTTTTATTATTTTAACTCATTAAACCGTTTTCCTCAAACATGGGTTTTCTATTGATGTAGGAGTCAGCTTTCCTTTATCTTCTATGAATGTTGGTTAGGTTCATGGAACTGATGTTGTTCCCTGAATAAATGTTAGTGGTCTTCTACTAGTCAGCCAAAGAAGTTACTAGTATAGTGGTCTGCACAGTTGTATCTGCTGTGAACCATTCCACAGTCAGAAGTTTGACCTCTATGCCATTGGCTTCCTCAAGGAAATGCAGGCTGGGGAATATATATATGTTTATTTAAACATTCCTGGTTGTAATATACCTATCAACGTGGATATAGTCCTTGCCCAAATGAAACTAACCAGGATTCTGTTACTAAGAAAAAAATGGTGTAGATAAATAAATTCTGCTAGAGGTTTTTCAAACTATAAAATATTAATTTCATAAAACATTAGCATTTTTAGAAGCATGGATTCTTTGTAACACGGTTTGGAAAACACTGGCCTAGATAATTTCTTTTAGATGTCCCCCCTGCCCCCTAAGAATAACATGTCATTAGTTACCAATTACTGAAGGACTGAATTTCGATTGTTTGGGGTTTGATATTCTATTTTTCAGAATAGGTTAAAACGTGCCTTTTTTAGTCCAGATAATTTTTTGTGTTCCTTTCCCTTGACTTTGCGCATTTATGAAGCATTTTCTCCAGGATGATAATAATCTCTTCTAATTAGAGATATTTTCCAGAAACTCATCATCTTTCTTTCAAAAGACCACGGCCAGAAGCACATGGAGTAAAACATGGGTCAGTCTGGCTCTCGTGATAGATGATCGGTTTAGGCACTGCTGCCCATCTCCTCATGTAGACGTTGTGCATCTGTTGTCTGCTGTGGCACCCATTGGAAGAACAAATGGCACGTGCTATATTTCAGCTGCTGTATAGACCCAGGCTTTGCAAACAATGCAGATAAAAACCACCAATCATTTTGTCCCATGACGGAACCTAGCAATCTCTGTTAGGATACTACAATTCTCTATCAACTGATGACAGAGCTGCCTGCTTTATAAGGCGAAAAACATCTGCAATGTGAAGATACTGCACTAGAATACAGACTGCACATTCTACAAAAACCCTGGATCTGGAGCCAGAGAGCTCCGGTGTTAGAATTCCGGCTCTGGCACAGGTCAGGTGGGAAGCCTCAGGCACGGAGCCCTACCCCTCCGAGCCTGACTTCTGTCTCTGAAAGGGGCATCGGCGCACTTTGCAGGGTAATTCTGAAGTTTAGAAAAGGTACGTAAGGCATTATGTAAGGTATCGAACACAGTTTTGGAGACACGGATCTCTCTAAAATTTGATTTCCTTCTTGTCTTCATCTTCTTTCTCCCTGTCCTTACCCTTTTATTGTTATTTGTACTGCTAGTATTTTAGTAGTAATAGTGGTAGCTAATTGCAATTATAATTAGTTCTGCTCTCCAAAGGTTCCTGAGGCATTTTTTCTAGAAATCCATACACCAGATTCCACAGTGCACATGTGCTTATTTTCAGAATACTCAGAGCATCGATAAACTTTGTGTCTTTTCGAGAAATGAGGCAAGTGAGCCAATTTAAGTTCATAAAGAAAAAGAGACTGCATTTATCCCTCTACTGTAGTCTGTACTTCCCAGTATGATCTGGTTCCTGCCCAAATTGCTAAATTTATCCAGTGCCACGTTTCCTCTCACTCTCTGTATTCCAGTGACACTGCTTTTATTTCTCGTTTGGCCTCAGTGTCTCTGCTCATTCTCTCTCCCTCGCCCCTCTCCCCAACTCCTTCTTTCTCCTTCTCTCCACCTCCCTTTGCTCTCTTGCTCTCTCTCCCTCTCCATTTTCCTAAAATGTCCTAAAATGTTCCTTCCCCAAACTCTACATGGCAGACCCCATACCATGTGTCGTCACTTGGGGAAGGCCTTTCCTGACCACTCTCATTAGAGAAGCTGTCCCTCCTAACATCCTTTTCATTTCATTTCATAGCATTTGTAACCACCTGAGGTTTTAAAATGTGTCTATTCACCTAGTTATGTCCCTCCCTGCTCAGGAGCAGGCATGTAACAAGGAGGGAAGCTGTCAGCCACAGTCGGCACTGTATTCCCGGTAGGTCGGGTGACATCCGCCACACGGGAGGGGCTCGGTGTATGAGCACGGAAACTGGTGCTAAGTAAACCTTTATTAAACGTGAAGGAAGGGAATCACAGGCTATTATTTACCCTTTGACCCCTCGAGCTCTTCCGTATGCTGTATCTCCTTATTTCTCAATGTTCTGCCAAAATCTATGAAGTGCCTAACAGTTTACCCTACTTGCAGGCTAACATGTATTCTGTTGCAGTTTCACAGATGCTGGCAGACATAAGACTCCCGGGTCAAAGGCATAGGGCTCTATTATTCAAGGCATAGCAGGCAGCGTAAGGATCATTTGCATCAGTGCTGTGTACCTCAGTTTCCACCGGGCGATGATCAGTGCTGTGCATCCCAATTTCCACTGCATGTGGGGTGCATCACAGGAGAGGAAGCCTGGACTTTGAGAGCCCACATCCCTTATTATGAGAAGTATGCCCATATTTCGCTCTAGAGGGAAACCCTATCTCTACCTTCCAAAGCTATAAGTAAACCTACTACTCTTTCTCTGAAGAGAGTTGCTATCTCTTTTAAGCCTGTTTACTACAGAAACATCCTTGAAAAAAAAATCTAGAATAAAGGACCTATTGTCCCTGCTCATA
Organism: Mormoops blainvillei; assembly: GCA_004026545.1. Classification (NCBI taxonomy): domain Eukaryota; kingdom Metazoa; phylum Chordata; class Mammalia; order Chiroptera; family Mormoopidae; genus Mormoops; species Mormoops blainvillei. The sequence goes on from PVJD01001134.1 coordinate 160,129, forward strand.
AAATGGGCAGGGATGTTAGGAAACAACAGTGAATCGTCTCCCAATAAATAAATTCTTCTAACTCTTCCACTTCACCTCAAGGTCGATTTTGCTCTTCTAGATCCTACCCCCTATAAGGCTTGGTCAGCCCACTGGCTTGCTCTGGGTGCTCCTGGATCTCCGGGAGCTCACAGTCTAATCTTAGTGCGTAAGGAAACCCAGGTTTCCCAGCTCCAAAGCCAGTGTTCACTGCCCCACCCGCTCCATGAGCACAGCCTCCCCCGTGGCTGCAGGGACCACCACTGCTCCTCGGGGCTAGCTCCCTAAGCAGGGCAGACAGGAGTAGTCGAGTAAGCTTTGCAATGAGACGAGAGGGCTGGGTATCCTCTGAAGCACTGAGAAATATTAAACTCAGCAGGAGAAGTTAAAGCATAATTGCACTGAGAAAATTCCCTCATGTGAATCACTATTATTGGTATTGGTAATAATCAGAATATCCCTAATCAGCATGGCTCCAATACTTTGGACTTGGGAATGTGCCTGTCATAGTTTGAAATGCAATATCTTTATTTGTCGGGTCAAGATTAGAGGAGGAAAGTTTATAATCAAGTAGAAGCCTAGGCACCAATACATGAGCTGTCAAGTTTTTGAGAATGTTCAGTAAGATCTTTTGCCTTATACATAAGGGACACAGGGGCCGATATATAGAGAAATAATTTTCTTGCTTAATTACTTCAATAAGGGACATAGCTGTTAGTATTCATAAAGAAACAGAGAAGGGGACAGGGACATACACAATTTGTACAATACGACATTAACATTTTCACCTATGTACAGAATCAGGAAACCACGGAGATGTAATTGTGCAGGCTGACCGATCTGCCATCAGCGTTCCTATGGCCCAGATCTCTCTAAGCCTTTACGACTGTCGAGTGCAGTCTTGAAAATAGGATTATCTAAAGCCTATAATGACTGCTCATGTACTGGCATCACTTTCTTCTAGGAAACCTGAATTCGCCCATTAAATCCTAAATTGTACATTGTATACAAAGAGATGTGAGTTCCTGGATGTGTGACATTTATATGGCTATTTTGTATATTCTCAAGTGATAGTGACACAATGGTATTCCTTAAATAAAAATGTTTTAATATCAGTGTCTTAAGCAATGGTACCTACAGTGAAATTTCCCTTGTATTATTGATTTTAAAACTCACTGTGAGAAAGAAATATTAATTTCAATCTGTAGAGTTAGAAACTGGGCCTCGGGATACTGATAATAATATTATTATGAACAGAAATAATATCAATAACATTTTTTACATGTTCATTGAGCATTTATCATGTACTAGGCACAGTGCTAAGCACTCTCTCTAATTTAGATTTCACAAGACAAAAATTTGAAGTGGCTCTTATTCCTAATTTTCAGGTGAATAATCAGAGATACAGAAATGTCAAGTAACTTGTCTCGGCTCAGTCATTAGCAGAGCTAGGGTGTGACCCAGGTTTCCCTGAAACTGCTCTGCTACACCTCCACGTGGCCATTTATCTCACTGAGTTTGTCTTGAACAAAACGTCAGCTCTGCCATCTTTATCGCCAACCCAAACTGGACAGTTAGCCCCTACCTTTAACCTCTACTCTCACACTTGATCTCAAGAGCAGAAGGGAGACCCTCCTTACGATAACCAGTCTAGAGGTGGATGCATGCCCCACTTCACTGACAACCATGTCAATCCTCATTTACCTAATCTTCTGAAATGCAAACTATTTAAGGTAGGTGAGAGATAAGAATGCTAACCTCATCTACCACAACTCAGGAGTAAAATGTAATGATCCCAGTTTTTCAACTTAAAAAGTGTTTCAACAAAATCATACAGATAGGTTTATCAAAGATTGAGCCTGATCTTTTCATCCTTTAGACAGAAAGCTGTGCTTTCAACCCATGGAAAACAGATACCCAGATTGCAATGTATGTTCATGTATGGAAAAATAGTCTTTCTTTGTAGAAAGATGCAAATTATACTTTTCTCTTGACCAAGAGGTTAACTGTTTTTTTTTTAATGCCTCCATAAATAGTGACTGTATGATGGTGTATTTTTTCACAGGTAAAAACAGAGAAACTTGAGACATTTAAATTTACTTCCTGTTTTAAAAATCTCCTAACTAGGCTATGTGCAGGGAAACACACACACACACACACACAGAGACAAAGGAACATAGGGTTCCAAATGAGAATAAGACTATGCCCGACAGGGACCTGGAGCTGTTTACTTACATAACTCTTGTGCAAAACAGCAAAGCAAAACATAAACATCCTTCAACAGAAGGGATAAGAGATGATTCACTTAACAAAGAAAAGTCTATGGGCATTACATGATTGGTGGAGAGTTCCAAAGTCTACAGACAGGGAACCAGGTGGAGAACTATGGCTCCCGCCAATGCGATGCTCACAAACTTGAACATATGCTCCCTAGGTCTTTAGCAAAAGCACAAAACAAATTCTGTTTGAAACCTTAAAAAAAAAAAAAAAAAGGCTGCAAGCCTCCACTCTGAATAATGCTGTAAAAAACAATCCGGTATTTACAGCACAATGCACCAGGGAGTCTTTCATACTCAGCCTTGTCTCTTCAGCTGATTGACAGCCTCTATTTTTCAATCATTTGTTATTGAGTTTACAGTAAACCCAGAAGCCCATTCTTTGGAGCAGTGCCTGAGATTCTAAAGTGAGTGTCTTCTTTCTGAAGGGGAAGGGAAGTGTTACTCCTGGAGGGCTGCGTAATTAGGAAGATGGAGAAAGTGAGTATCAGTTCTAGCACTACGCTGCCACTTCCTCCTCGGCTTCTGAGAAAAGTGAATGAAATCTCAGCAGTTTTGAGAATTCAACTCTTCCTGGGTGATAATTATAATAACAAACCTGTCTCTGCAAATCTAGAGTCAGACTTCTGGGATTTTAAGTGAACTCCAGTGTCACCGATTCATTTCCCCTGTATCCAGGAATCTCAACCAAAAAATTTTTACTTTTCTTTTTGTTACTATTTCATAAAACTTTTTACAAAAGAGGTGCATATTCACTTAAAAAAATCATAATATATGGAAAGAATAAAATAAAAAGGTGTGATCTCTGTTGACAGTTGTATCAAAAATGTGTACCATTTCAGATCTGTATTTTACATGAATTTGCAAAACAGGGGTCATACTATTAACTTTATTTTTAAATTAAATTCATTGGTTAATAAAATTATACAGGTTTGAAGTGTACATTTCCTTCATACATCATCTATATCTCATTGTGTGCTATCCGTATTGTGTGCTCACCACCCAAGGTCAAATCTTTATCCGTCCCCATATATTTGACCCCCTTTACACATAACTACTTCTCCCAGCCCCAAATGAACAAACAAGAAAAACGAAAACTCACAGACACAGACAACAGTTTGGTGGTTACCAGAGGGACCATGCTATTTAGACGTTTGCCTTTTGATTCGGCAATATATTGCAAGTACCTTTTCGTGTCAATGGCTAAAGATTTACTTCATTCTTTAAAAAACACTGCATATAATCACATGGCGTGAGTATACCAAAATTTGTTCAGCTACTCCTTGATTTTTTAACTTTTAAGGCGCCTCTAATTTTATAGGCATTTTACAGATAGATGATCCTACATTAAAACTCCACCTACATGTATGTTTTCCCACTTGCATTAAAATACCTGTAGAATGGATTCCTGGAAATAGAATTATGAATTGAAATTTCGTATATGTTTATCATTTGACATATACTAAGAGATCACTACCAATTTTATAACTAGCAACTCAGATGAATATTAAATAAGAACATTAAGTTCTTAAAAAAAGTTTCAAGCTGATAACCATGATAATGCGTTGTTTCAATCAGCATTTACTTGCTCACAATTACAGTTGAATGTCAGCTCTTATGTTTCTATTAGCAGGATCTTCTTATAAATGTACCATTTTCCTGTGAGTTGTCTTTTAGTATTAATGGAGTTGATATATAGGATTTTTTAAAGATTTCTTTCTTTACCAGTAATCCATTTTTATTTACAGTTGGAGGTTCAAATCTAATTTTTAAGGTTTTTGTTTGTTTTGTTCTTTCAATGTATGATTCATCATCCTGTTCCATGTATTAAATAATAAATTACTTCACAATGATTTGGAATAGTACCTTTTCATATAAAATTTCTCATATATGCATGGGTCTGCTTCTGAGTTCTTCACTGTTTTTGTATCTGTACAGGTATTTCTGGGCCAAAACTATTGAGTTATTTATTATAGTTTCTTTGTGTATATTTTCACATCTGGTAGAACAATTCCTATGCCTACATTCTCCACCCCACTCAATTTTTTTTTTAAGTTTTTGTTCAGATTTACTCCTGTACAGGGACTTTTGAACTGACTTAACCAGTTCCAAAAAGAATCTGAGCAGATTATTCACCACATTTGTAAAGATTTTGTATGAAATAAATTCTGGAAACTGCGAGGCAGGAATTTAGACAGATGTGAGTTCTGCAAACAGGCAGAGGAAAGTGAAAGCAGAGGCCTGAGCGCCGTGTGTCCTCTAGCAGGAGGAAACCTCAAATTTGGATTTTGATCTGCAATCTAGGCAGAAATAATGATCTCAACAAAGGATGGTTACTGCGGCTTCTTCAAATAAAAATGGCACAAACAAATAACTACTTAATATTGTCTGAGTCATCTTTTTAGATTTCATAATTTTAAAAATTTTTTCCATGGTATTTGATGTGCTGAGCTTTGAAGACTACACTTCTCTTTATGTCTTAATCAATGTGCTTCAAAACATAATGGATTTTAGCACTTTAGAATAAGAATGATATTTCAAAGTGAAGAATGATAAAAAAATTTGGGACCACAATTTCAAATCTTATACTTTCTCCTACCTGTCCCATGCATTGTAGCTCAGAAGCTACAGTAAGGTGTAAACAAATTTAGTCCTAAAATGTTTTCTTTTTCTTCTAACATTTTCCTGGTGCCTTGTGAGCTCTTACCAAGAAAGGTGTTAGCCCATCTTCTCTTTTTATTTTTATTTTCTTTTGTTCTTATATGTTGCTCAGAGCCAAATTACACATTGATTTTAGGAAATGTGAGGAGGTCACATTTTGTAATGGATTTTTTTTCCATAATTTATGGGGCCTTCCATAAGCATATACATAAATGGAAGACAGATGCTGTTCTGAGAACAGGGCTTGTATTTGTGCCTCTTCCTTAAGCCTTTCACAAAGGCTTTCTGAACCTTGACTGACCTTCCCCAATCACATTCTTCCAAAGCCACAGGGCAGTTCTGAATTCGCTGACTTGCTTGGGAGCCTGACAAAAATTTCTTTAGGCACTGAAATCATGATTTAAACATATGGCTGTCAGACTAACTTAGGACAGTTCAATTCCTGAAATAGCTAGCTTTCCTAGAGGTACGGAGTCTCTCAAGGTCACCCAAAGAGTAACTACAGTATTTTACCATGGTTCACAGATGTAAGAATGAAGGATAAGAACAGAACATTAGCCTAGCTAAGTTGCTTTCTGACGTTGTTTCCACATTCTGGCTTTATTCCACTTTGACAGTTTGGAAGAACTATAAGCATACTCAGATTGGTCTACTAGAGAATCATAAAACAAAACAAGTGTTTTGTATGACTTTCAGTTTAATATGAGTTGACATTTTTGTTTAATTTGAACTTAAGAACAATGATGATTCACTTAGTTCATCACGGAATGAACTTCCCTGATAAAATATTCCCACACAGGTGAATAAAAGAGAAAGCATGGTATAAAAATGGATCTCTAGAAGAGTTTTCTCTGATCCTTTCTTTGTACAGTAAAAGCTGCTTTTCAATTTAAGAATTTGCCAAAACCAGAAAAATGGCTTGTCCTTCACTGTTTCCTTCTAGAGGTTTTGGGCATCTTCCTCCTTTAGCAATATCTACTCCAGCTGTCAGAAAAGAATAAAGCCCAGCAAGAGGAGGTAACTTTCCTTAACCTCTTCTTTATTCATTAATTTCATCCTACTTATTTTATATTCCATTTTGTCTCATTTCAAAATTAAGCTGTCCAATATTTTCACTAACGGTACACTGTCCTATTGGCAGAATAGTTGAGCCGATGTTGAATGGAGAGAGAATTTTTTTGCCCCCTGTTGTCGGGCTATGGTTTGAGTTGTGCACTACCTTCAGCCTTAAGAATTTTATGTCTTATGTCCTGCCACCTGCTGAGTCGAATTTCTCTGAAATAATAAATTCTCTTTCTGTGCAAAGGCCAAAGCTTTCTTGCTTCAGGGTTTCACTATATGATAAAAAACAAACAAACGGTCAATCTGGTATTTCATAAATTTTGGTTGAGCTGGTTCAACTGCAAAGCCTCAGTTTTATTGGTTGTCATGTACAAAAACTTGATTTCAAAATTTGAAAGGCTAAGAAACATTCTAGAAAAAGTTATGTTTTCACAGCCTGTTATATTCTAAAGATTGTATTAATAATTACCAGAGTTATCAATTGATGATTTTAATGTATTATCTACTTTTCAAGTATTAGCTCACTAATATTCTATGTAAAATTAAATTATTAATTCTACTACAAATAATGAAATGGAAACTCAGGAAAGTTAGGTGCCAAAATAATAAACAACTGCCAGAAAAAGAAAACATCTGACTTCAAATCCCACTTTCTTAAATACATTACTTTAATTTCCTCCACTAAAAATTAAAAAAAATTTAATTCATAAGAACCACATTTCACTGTGCGAGTATTTGTGATCAGAAATCTTTTCACCAGTCGCTATGACAGTTCTTTGCCCAGGCCACATGGAAAGGATTTACATTCGTTGCCTTATAATCACAAGTTTTTTGAAGCCACAAAAATATGTATGAGTTCAAATCAAGACTAATTTATAAGCCACTTGTCTCCAAGAAAATCTCTAACTCATTTTGAAGCTAGGTTCTCTATCTGTAAAGAGCATTATTGGGATACTGTAACTGCAAAGACTGTGTGAAAAGAAAAATACTGCAGTGTCTGGTGTATTACAGGTACTAAACGAGGGATAACCTCTTTTGTAGCGGGAAGAAATGGTATTTTGGAGTTCATTCTTTCATCTCCTTAAATGAAATTTTAAAATGGTCTACTTTATGTTTAAAACCTAACACTGAATGTGAGTAGTGACAAAAAGCAAGCCCACTCAACTGCCTTCAAAACCACACTTTACATCTTTCAAAGGCAATGAGGCACCATCACCTCTATGAGCAGCTGAAGTGTAGGACAAGTAAACAGATCTTTGTCATCTGGGTTCTTTATGTTAAATTGGTTTGGACTATCTAGTTTCTGATGTTGCATCTTTTTACTGAACTAGAGGGATGCTTTCTGGGCCGAAACTTCAGTTCTCTTGGGAGAAAGTCTACATTTCAAAGATTTGTATGGGCTTATAGTCTCATAAATAAAATTACTCAAAAGTGATCATTATTCATTTTTAAGATCCCTTCCTCTTCCCAAGCTTACAGATGTAATTTAAATGAAGGTTGTAAAATTTTCTCTAATAAGAATCTTGGTGAATATTAATTACAATCAAAACTGGAAATGTGTTAGGTCAAAAGATGTTTTAGCTGTAAATTATAGTAAAACAGTTGAAATAGCTCTATTCAACACAAGGACATTAGTTATATTTTAATATACTTAAGAACAATAGATAAAAACTGCATTCACATCCACAACCTCCTTTTTATTTCACTCCACAAAACACAATTATTGCACACGTTAAGAATTGGGAGCTACTGAACAGATGGGGCATTAGTGTCTTAATTCTTGATCTTTGTTCTAATAAATCCTTTCTTTTCATGTTCTTTCCACATATACTACAGCCATTCAGGGCAGGATGAATGATCTTTTAAATGCTCCTTTAATGTTTGTGTTACTTTTTGTGTTTTACAATTTCAAATATGTAAATGCAGCTGTCCAACAGGATAATGAGGACACATTAAGATCCTCAAATATTCTAAACAAGGCATATCCTCATCATGCCAGAAGACTGCATAAACTAAATGCAGTTCCTTGGTACCAACATGGTTATTATTTTTTAATTATTTCCAATAAGTAATCTAAGTTGATTCCAACTCAGATCTTTATTTTTCATTCTTAATGCTAAACACTTAATAATGATACTGATTAAATATCTATCTAATACATTCACCTTAACAAAGAAAAACAGGGATAAATAAGGATTGTAATGATTTAAAGGAGTTTACACAGAGACTATGTATACACACAGAAAGACTGTATACACACACACACACACACACACACACACTTAAAGTTTGCCAAAAGAAACACATATATATCCCGAATGTCTTACTTTCCCCATAAAAATAGAGAATACACACTTCCTCAGTCAACTCATATAGGATATAACATTTTAAAATATCTAATATGGAATCATGCCATTTTTGATAAACAATGCTTGTTTTCTTATCTCCCTAACTTACATTACAGTCTTCAAGCTTCCAATGGTATTTAGAGTCCAAAACCATTCTTCAAAGTTTTGGAAATTACTGATACTTTCTTTGATATTCTAAAATTAACAATTTCTTTCAACTGTCAGTATATTATCATTCCCTCTAACTCGAAATAAATCTGCATTTTCCCAGCTGGGTCAATGGGATTGACAAATCCGAAAAGGCACTGAAGGAAAATGGGAGAATCTAGATTACGCATGAGTTGCCGATAAATGGAAATTGCCACAGAAGAAAATTAGGTAGAGAACAAATTATCTATTATATAGAGTCCTACTTATCTGACTGGTTATGTAGAGTCTCACCTATATATTTTATTCCTGCTGGGTACTGGTTGGGTCCTTCTTAAATCTTATAGGAAAATGATGCAAAATGTATCGCGGGGAGAGCCTGTGGTTGACTGTGGTAGCTGTGGTTTTGAAGGCGTGCTGTGCTTGGATCTATCTGGAGGCCTATCCCTGGATTGGAATGTGTGTATAATATTCTATGCCTAAGGCAGGTGTAATGAAAAGCGTTCTTTTTCTCTGAATACCTTATTAACAAAAATACAGGCCTAGGATCTAAGGTAGCACGGGAGCTAACCTGTTGTAGTGTCTTGTCTAACTGAAAATTTGGTGTTTCAATGATAACTTTGGCAAAGCATGCATAACATAATCAGTATTATGGGTTGCATGAGTATGCTGGAAAAGATGCACTAAAATGCTAAAAAATAATGAATTTGTGTTCAGATAAAAGAGATAGCAGGAAATGGCACAAACTGCGTACCTCTGATGTGTTACGCAAGAGGTCTATGTTTTCCCATATTATGCCACAACCTGCTAACGAGGTACCGTCACCTCATTTTATTTTATGCTATTTTTATCAAATCACTTTAAAGCTTCAGAAAGTAAGGTTCAGAAAAGTTCAATAACATACCAGTGGTCATAACAGCTATTAGGGGTCAGGGACTTCAGACGTATATCCACATACGCACATTCACTGTGCGATGCTCACCTGCGTTCTACTTCCGGTTCTACTTCTGCAAAGACCACAGGGAAAATTACATAAAATCCATGATCTGCCAAAGGGGTTGGGGCGAACAACTTCTAAGTCCCTTTAGAGTGCCAAATATTTGTGGTTCAAATATTTTGGGAGAAATGTGATTTTGCTTTACTATACTTATCATGCCTCTCACTATAGTGAGATGTTAAACTAGTCTTTCAGCCTGGGCGGAAGAATTTGTCTAAGTAATCCAGATGGAAAAAAAGTGTCTAGGTTGAGGTACAAAATTACTCTACTACTTACATCACAGTTCTTTCCTTTTCCCAAGCTAAGCTATTATTTCAATACCAAATATAAAAGAAGGCCTAGCTCTCTGGACGTGCTAGTGCAGTTCATTAAGAAGAGGGTCTGTATTTCACACAGGAAAATGAGAAAAAAGGACTAGTTTAGTGAGTGTAAATATTCTATATAAATATGTAAGTATACAAACACAAATGTAGGTAACACATTTAATTGCAACCTGTACGCCTATTGTTGCAAACTGATAACCATGTTTCACATTATGTTAACATTAAAATATACTTTCAGTGTATATATCTAAGCCATGCAAATGCATGGAAAAAGACCACTTTATTCTCAATTTCAGCTGAAGTTTATTTGAGAGTTTATAATTTTTACTCACCCCAATTTATTTTGTAAATGATAAGGACCACACTGAATTAATGAGAACGCTCTTACTATTTTTTCTCATTTGGTTCACATTTAGTTAGAAAAAGTAAAAACATTTCTGTTGAAAAGAATCAGTACACTTTTTCAATTAGGTCAGGGCTTCCTGCCATTTAAAATTGACAGAAAAAGCAAAATGTACCAGACTGTAACACTAGAAATAGAGCTATTAGGCCTCCCCAGGATCCCTGGTCCTGGGTTTGACCTCCAATCCCTTCTGCCCAGAACTACTGACTGGAAGGCCTTTGCAATTGGCCTCGTAAGACAGAAGGAAAATAACTGAAACCTCGGCAATACTAAAGTGAGCCGGGCACAGTTGGGTGTGCCAGATCATTATAATAAAGAATCTCGGGGTGAATAAATATTTTTGAAAATATTCAGAGAAAGATTTTAAGTGACTGGCATGAAGATAGTCAACCATAGGTATAAGATGAATAAACCAGATTTTGACCTGAACTCACTACCACACAGTAAGGAAATAAAGTAACGTAGGAGGGTAGCTGAGAGAACAAGCCTTGGAGCCGGAAGATCCGGGTTTGCATTCCAACGTGAACACGCACTAGCTGTGCAACTTTGGGAAAGTCTCTCGCTCTTTCTAATTCATAATTTATTGAATAATTTGTAAAATGGGGATATTAAAACTATCTCTCAAATTCATGCTTTGAGAATTAAATTGCATGCTTTATGCAAATTGATTAGCACATTATTTGGCACCATGTAAACACTTTAAGAATATTAAGCATTACGGTTATTATTATTTCAAAACTTCAGTCAGATTCACATACACCTTGAAGAGATTTATTCCCCTGCGGGGAGGGGCGCGGGGTGGGGGAGAATGACAACAATTATCTAAAAGATTCAGTTAACAAGACAATATAAAGTAAATTATTTCCTTGTCATTACTTTTTATATATGATTCTTTGGTGTTATGTGCATATGTTAATAATACCTTAGATAACACAATTTAATTTATAGTTGCAACTGCTGTTTTTGGAGTGGTCAAATTATCAATCTTTTAAATGCCCACAAGTTTTAAAATTTATTTACTAAAAACATACATATCCCAAAATAAAATTATACATACATCATCTAGTAAAAATTAGCCTGTGAGGGTATTTGAAATAGAAAATCTAAGTATGGATATTTTCATTTCCATATGTATACTATAGTTTTAAGGTAAATAACTAACCCAATAGTTATTTATAAATATTTCTTTGAAAATGTATGGAAATACTATGCAATTGATTACTGTTCGATAGTCACATGACTTTTTAAGTCTGAAGCAAGATATAATTGGATTTGTTCTCAGAGATTACTGTTCAAATGATAAAGTTTCAGTGGCCGTGCTCAAAAAACAACCAGTAGAGTGATTTGGTTGTATTCATTATGTATAGTAAATAAAGTTATTCTCAATTTGTAGAGGAGAGTAAAGGAAGCTGTGATAATCCAACCAAGAGAAAAAAATAGACTAAAAGATCACATTTTTAGTGCTATCAGTCTTTGTTGAATCAAAACAAAACTATGGAATTACATTATATATATATTTTCAGGTAAGAAAACAATGTTTTCTAATAGTTAAACTAGGGTTTTAAACCTTACTAAAGTGAGTTTTATTCTCAGAACCACTCAATAATTGAATTAATGGATAAGCATATAAATAAATATTGGGTCCTGTCACAAAGGGAACCTAAGATGTTTCTTCAGTGGATACCTTCGAGAATACATTAACATTTGTTAAGTCTGAACAGAATAGTCAACTCCTGTCCAGAAACAGGGAGGGTGGTATAAGCTGGTCTTCAAACTTCCCTTCCTTGAAGATGTGTTTCTGAAATAACTTCCCAATAACATTTCCCTTTCAAAACTCAGAAGATGAACAAACCCATCTGTGAATGTGGTCTTCACTGTTATCCTCCTTATCATTCCAATCGCCTGTCCTAAGTTTTAATCATGTAAGATGATTGCATTGCAGCACAAGGTCAAGGAACACTTGTAGGATCAAAACCTATGAGTGGCTTGGACTGGCCATTGAGGTTTCTCCTTTGCTTAGTCAAGCTCCGCCTATCAGAAATATCTCCTCTGCCATAAGTCCTCTTGTGAAAAAATGGCCGGGGCTCTCACCGAAGTTAGAAGTTCGGACCTTATTTACCAGAAGCGTTACTTGGGAGACATCCCGCCCGTTCAGCTCCTCCTACCTACTCCGGGCAAAAGTGCTGAAGAAACAGCTCCCAGGGCTCGAGGTCATTTCAGTAAACCATCCCAGGAATACAGCACCCATCTCCTCCCTGCTGCCAACACCCATTCACAAAACCCAAGGAGAGAACTACAGTCGTCCCTGATTCTGTGGAAATTTAGTTAGCGTGATACTGAAAAACACCCTCCTTGCCTAAATGTGTAATTATTCATGGGTGGAGAGCCACCAGGGAGGGTAACAAGAGGGCAGAAGTGAAAAGCAGAAGAGGGTTTGGTCCTGACTTCGAAAAATCTTTTTGTTCATCTCTCCTCCCCCTCTCCCATTTTCCTAATCCGGAGACTGATGGAGTACGAGGCAGAGGAATGATTACGGAAATGGAGATACGACTCTTAAACCTAGAAATGAGCTGGGCGACTTAAAGTTAAATATGAACTGTGCCCTAGGAACCCAGCACAGTTCATATTTAAAGAGCCGGTGTTTTCTTCATCATAAAATAAACAAGAGAAACACTTGCATCCAAAGGTTAAAAGCCGGGTGTGGAGCGCGCTTTTCCTGCTCCCCGAGGCGGGGTAGAAAACGTTCACAACCTGTGCAAGTGCGAAAGACTCTCTAAACCCGGCAGCCGATTCCCTACTGGCCAGAACTCTCCCCTGCCTTTCTTCCTCATCCGTGACTGTGCAAGGCACGGGTACTCAGACATGTGTGTGGGAGCGCGAGCGAGGGAGATGGATGAGAGGGGAGCGCGCTCGCCACATGTGTGACCCTGCATTTCCCTGTTCCGTAGCCTGCGTTCATTCATATGCGTGCAGTGGTTAAATATTTGATAAAAGGCGGAATAGTTACACTGACCAGCCTTATTTTTAATGGGCACACCTTAAAAATAGCATGCTCCTAAATTGAAAGTGTGAAAAAATCATGAGTGTTGCTCCTAGGTCTCTTTCCCATCCCTCCCCCATTTGTACTCCCCTCCAAAAGGGAAAGCTTGCAGCAGATTGTAGAAGGATTTGGGTCTGCAGCTAGAGAGAAGGGGATTAGGGCCAGAGCGGTGCAAGTTAAATTGTGCTGCATATAAAAAATGGGCGGATTGGTCTCCAGATCCTGAGGCTGGTACCACCTTCCTTTCTAAAATAAAATCTCTCTGGCATGAAGTCACCGCCTATTTCACATCCGGTTTGCCCTGGGACGTATTACTACTGTCTTGGTAAAGAGAAATCTTTTGTTGTATAGCTGCAGATTGGATATTGGGAAGCAAATTTGGGTGTGAAGCCCTCAGCAAGAGAGCACGCAGAGTCCATGACGGCTCAGACCGAGTGAGTGAGAGGCAGGGCGAGGACGCCCCTCGCTCGGCGCGCCCGGGCTCGCGGACTCGCGCTGGCTCCAGGCTCTCTACGATTCTCCCTCGCAGACTTTCCCCGGGTCTGGAGCGATCCTGTGCCCAGAGGGGGCCCGAGGTAAGTGCGGCTTCGGACCGCAACACACAGATCTTTGAGGGTGGCTTTCCCTAGCCGGAGAGGCTGGAATGCTAAGGAGAAAGAGGGAACAGGACAAGAGCCCGATCCCATAGCAGGTAGAAACAACGAATGTTTTTCTTTCAGGCTGAGAACCGCAGCGATATAGGAGCATTATTTTTCTACTCCGTCTCTCTTCTTCCCCCCTTTCTTAAGCAGATTTGAATTTATTACCCGGGGTGGGTGGTGACCTGTTGTTTTGGTCTTTCTTTTCTTTTTTCCAAGAGGGAGCTGGGATTCGGTGGGGAGGGGCGTTGGTGGGCATAAAGTTAAGAACACTGGGACAGAAAACCTGTCTCAATGTTTCATCCTAGGGAAGGCATGCTCTCATTCTGGCTGCAAAAATGCCTCTTTTCTCCTTTCCAGTGGGCGCTGCTGAAATGCCCTCTGGTGTAGGGGGCTCTCCACAATTCTGAACACAAAAACTCAACTTATTTGATATGGGTGGCAAGGGATATGGGTTTTGGAGTGTGTGTTTGGTGGGGGGGAGGCTGAAGGTGGAAGGGGTAAGGAGGAAGCTTAGCGTTTCTTTTAAACTATTATGTTTGTATTTGCAAGAAACTTTCTCACTCAACAACTCGAGTGACATGATAGGCTTGTTTTTCTCTTTTTAAAATGTCAGGGGAGGACAAAAGGCTATGGTACCTTGCCTTGGGATTGTGTTTTATTTTGTTTCATTTACCCTTTCAGGAATTATCTTTTTAAAATAAAAACCAACAAATATTAATAGGGTAAGATAAGTTGCTTTTCCTTCATAGCAAATGTCAAAGATTAATAACAGGGTGAATTATAATCATGCAATTTAGAAGCAATATTTTAACATATTATTTATCTAATATTTCCTGCCATATGCAACTCATCTGTGTCAGAGCCAGACACTAAATTAAGTAAAAACTATGAGGCTCACGGTTCCTATCTCTAGATCATTTCACTCTAAACACAGTATGTTTCATTGCTTACATGCCTGGTTATAATGGTTTTTTACTGATATAAATGATCCCAGAGAGTGTGCAAAGCATTTGTGTAGATGTATTTAAAGGCATACCGCATTAAACTATAGAGTGTTTAATGAAAAATATGCTTTAAAAGACTTGCTATAGATTCAGGAAAGTGCTAACAAAATACCTTGAACATTTCTCATATTATGACTGGAATGAATTACAGCACATTAAATAAAGTGCTACCACGCCTGCCCTTTAACCAGGTAGTGCACAGGTTTTTAAAAATTGACTCTACAAATAGATTATAATTTTTAAAAATTCTCTAAGCGTTCCATACTCCATTTCTCAAGCATCCCACTACCAAGTCTAAATTCAACAATTAGATGGTGATTGATTACACTTTACCTAAAAGGGGAAAAAAAAGAGTCCCTTATTTATGCAAAGCAAAGCACTCAGCTTCCATCTGTTTGGGATGAAACATTTTCCAGCAGCAACCTGGCAAAATTCGAGAGCGCTTGAAAGATATGTGTGGGCATGTTTTCTGCACTGATGTGTGTGTGGTGTGTGTGTGGAAGAGAGAGCAGCACATGGTTGGACTATAAAGCGTGTCCTTTAGCCTCACAGAAGCATTAATGAACACATTTAACATGGCAATCACAGGCAGAAAATGCAAGCACGACTTTGACATTCAACAGTGTGTTTCCTATTTTTTTTTAAGATAAGTACAGTTGCTTCTGAAATCAAGATACATTCAGAATGCTAAGAGGAATTCAGTCATCAGAGCAAGCTAACCTACCCCATTCCAGCCCCGAAAGATGCCCTCTCAGTGACAGACACCAGCTTAAAAATTGCAGTGCACAGTTTAGTTGCAGGAACTCGGATCAGAAAGGTCAAATTTTTCAGGTGATAAGAAAACTAGAAGAGAGTAATGCAAACTATACTGGAAATATAAAACCTAGGGGGAGAAAAAACTCATAGTTTTCATGTTGAGCAATACTGTCATCTGAAAGCATTTCAACGTGTATTCTTTTACAGGAGAAATTAAGATACTGATATATTTCTGAATGGAGAGATGGAAGGGAAAGTGGAGAATGGATGGTCCAGGTTTCCATTGCTTCCAATGAGGTGTCATATCCCAGTGAGGTCATTTCCTGACTTCAAAGCATTCATCTGAACTGCCTCAGTCAGCCCTAGTGGTTATAACCTGATGTTTCTTGTAAGAGACATTGATCTCTACTTGTTCTACTTTCCAGCCGCACAAGCCGGCGATGAAGAAGAGCAGCCTGGGCCGCCCCGACTGCCTTTGGGCCTGGACCCTCCTTCTGAGCGCACTGACTGGAAGAAGGTGGGGAACTTTATTTTAAATCTGCATGAGAATTTCTGTAACTTTTCATTTATTCTTTCAGGGGGAAGAAAATTGCCCTTGGATGAATTCATGACTAAGGGAATTTAAAAAACTTAACTGCTCTAAAATCCCAGCTAAGAATAAAGAAGAGCAGTATGAAAAAATAATCATCTTATTTGTATGTTAGTTTGAATACACTTGACATGTTTTATTGAAGATGTATTAATTCAACATTTAAGTCTTAAATTGAACTTTTTTCACTGTTCAGTTGTAACTGAACAAAACCTGCAGTTTCCCAGTTCATAGAAAAGTTACCCCAATTAATGTCTGCATACAATGTGAGTTGATTTTTCAACAAGAAATTTTTTAGCCAGTTACAAAATAATTGAAAAACTTGTGACTATATGGAAGTGAAGTTTAAAATAGTATTTGTAATTTGAAAGTCGTAAGTCTCTATTTAAAAGCATGAACATATTATGTTTTAAAAAAATTATTTATATAACCAGTAGAGATAAAATATACCAAAGATGTATTTAAGAATATTAGATAAAACTGAACATCTTAATTTAAGCATAACTACTATGAAGACAAGTTATGAGAAAAATTTAATAATATGCTTCACTGTATTCAAAATATTTGCTAATGACCCATTCAAGCATTTAAGATATTATGGTAGCAATGATATAAATAACCAAACATTTCAGATTCTTCTTTATCTGATTTTACATTTCTTGTGTACTCTACTCCTGTGGCCCATAAAAGAGTCTTGGACAAATTATAAAAATTTAAGATTCTTCAAAATGTAATGGGAAGTGAACCCTTATAAGTAAGGCAGAGACAGAGAATAGTCTGGGGAAATATGAATTTAGGAGGTTTTTTAAATGAAGAAGCTGTTTTTATTTTTTCTTCCTGTGAATGGTAAATAATGACTGCCAGATGAACAGGAAATGTTTTATTGCCTTACACTCTTAATCTGGGGAGTTAAATGTTCTTCACTGCTTTTGAAAAATTATATGAAGTGTTACTACTGTAATGACCTGTAGATGGAGTTAGTGCACAGTGTTTTATTATAGTGGTTCACATGGAATAAAAATCAGGTACTGTAGCTGACATTTCTCTTCAAATTATGTATTTAGTTTAAGAAACATTACATTGGCAGGAGTGCTTAGTAGAAAATAAATAATCTTTATCCTAAGGCTATTCTTTGACAATTACAATTGGGCATAGTAAATTAGAAGTAAAGATAAAGAATACCACCTGATTAGAAAATCACATTTTAAAAAGGAATTACCATTCCAACTAGGAGAGCAGAACTGGTTTTCAGGGAGTGGGAGGATACATATCTTTTGACATTTGTATTCCAATGCAAAAAGAAAAAATGATGAAAACAGCATTTATAGGATAAAACTGGGGCCAATAGAGAGAAGCATTTTCAAAATTTCAGTAACTTGTAAAAACAAAGCAAATACAGGCAAGAGTAATAGAGAATCCCATATCCTAAGAATCATATTAATAACCTGGTTGTGCTCTGTCATGTCACCATCTCATGTTTCCCCCTTTCTTATTTGATTGCTTTCTTCCGTAAACTCCTTGATCTGGCTCTGCTCACAACTTAAGGTGCGCTAACATTTCTTTTCTATCTTTGTCAAGATGACCTTCCAATATCCTTGAAAGATGCACGCATAGCAGTTGGTTTTATGAGAGAGTTTTGTAAATAATTGCACTCAGAAAACTATTTTTGCTTTACTGCTGTCATCTACTAACAAGACATTCTGGGAGACACAGAGCTCGTTGGAAATTTGATTTTGAAAACTAGTAAGATGCTTAATTTTGTCAAAGGAGAGTAAACCCTCAATCTACATGACATTGATGCTGAATTTAGAACAAAAAATTGTTTAATAGAGGTACATTTCATATATTTAATATCATTAATAGCTTTTAGTTATAATAACTTTATCAAATTAAAATTTACCAGTAAAAAAGGTCATTAAATTTTGCTGATATAATAATAGTGTTTGGTTTTAAAATAATATTTTGGTTATTTATCTTGCCCCTATAAAATAAGTGAATCCTGGTTTCATGTTACAACTTTTTTTTAGATTGATCAATAATATAAACACACAAGAGTGGAGTCAAAGCATATTAAAAAGAAAGTTTGAAAGTGATCTTTTTGTGGGAGTTTCTTAGTTTATACTCTAGTTCACATTCTTTTCCTCAAGGTCAGAGCCATCACTGAAATATGACAGTGAGAGTGACCCATCCTACAACAGAAGTCTCTTCTCTCCCAGGGTTTTGGAGGTGTCATCCTGATCATTACATAAAATATGATTCAAGGAGCACAGATAATAATGGGAGCGATGTAAGAATAAACAATATTTGAATTGCAGTCACTATGTCTTTGAAACTCAAAAATTAGTAGTGGAAAAGAATAATAACTAAACCTTCAACTATAAATATTTAAGTAGAAATAATTACTCCTATATAGAATGGAAATAAAGTTTTAGACTAAAATTTGAAGAAAACTGCATTCTAGTTCAAGTTCTGCTCACAGATAGCTGTGTTTTCTTAAACACTAATCCTGCACGACAGTTTGGTAAACCGCAAATTAAGAATATTGGACTATATCTCTTTTCCAAGGGATTTTTTACTTCTAAGAGAAGAAATGACAAAAATTGAATTACTTAGAGGTTTGAATAAACAAATTATAAAATTTTCACAATAGATTTATAAATCTTAAGGTGAATGGACATGGCACACTCATGTAAAAATAAAATTATACTAAGAAACAAGTTCTATCTCTTTTTCTCATCTTAATATCTTGAAAGGACATCAAAAAAGCAAAACACACACACATATATATATGAAGTAAAGAAAGGAATATTAGGAGGTGAAATCTTAGGCTTATGCTATATGTTAAATTAAATGAAAATAAAACTACTAATTACTTCGGCAGCTCAATAATATATATTACTTTTATTTGGGAAGCAGTCTCCCAGTTTTTTTTCCAGCGTGCATTAACATTTTCGCCTGCCCAGGAAAAAATGCACTAGAGCATTGTGTACATGCTGAGAATTATGAATGTAAAGAGACAGAACTCATTTCCTGGTAATTTTCCTTCCCTAGTTGGAAATATTATAATAAAGAACTTATCACCCATGAGAACAAGGATGAGAAAATAGTAGGAATTAAGATATGACATATTTTTTTACTTTACCAGAAGGAATTTTTAAATTAAGATTCAATAGAAGGAAGATAGAAGAATCTGGAGAAGGTTTTATTTGGGAAAAGGTTTCAGTAGAGATGGATAATTTAGATATGACCTCCCTTTATGCTTTTTTCAGTTATGGACAACCCTCCTTACAAGATGAACTTAAAGACAATACCACTGTCTTCACCAGGATTTTGGACCGGCTCCTGGACGGTTATGACAACCGCCTGAGACCAGGACTGGGAGGTGGGTCACATTGCTGTGTTTGTTTTAGAGAACAGTATTAACCCCTTACTAGTAAAGCCTGGCTTTCCATCTAAATGGTAACGTAATAAAAATGGCAGCATGTAGTTAAATGACTAATCCTATTTTTAATAGATTGATCAATATTAATTGAATTTACATGGTATTCCATGTACACACCATTATGCAGCCAAAGGCAGATACAAAATTATAACTTGAAAGATATGTTACTTTTTACCTGATAGGGAAAAATGGGGATAATAATCTTTTTTTCCAGCCTAAAGAGTGCATCTACTTCATTTGGCATACTGAATTCAAGCAGAATATCTCTAAATCTATTGCTCTAAACTTTAATCTTGGAATATTACTTATTGATCCACTATTTTGCATTAGATTACCACCACCTCTGAAATAAAAGATGAGTAAGATAGATGGTAGTGGTTTTTTTTTTCTTCATAAAGCATGCATTCAAACTTAAACTCATTTTCTGAAGTAAAAATGTATTTTTCTTTGTACTGGTATGGTTAATTGGTTATAGTAATAAATTTTAATTATAGTCAATTATAATTAATTGCTTATACTAATAAATTTTTGCTTAGGAAGAAAATAGCACTTAACAATACAATATTTACAACAATAAATGTAAATAGTGCTAGACATTACACTTGAATAACCCTTGAATAAGATGATCAACCTATCTTATTTAGTTAAACAAAGCCTAATGAAGCCAAAACAAAATATTGATCTCAGGATAAAACAAATGAAGCAAGGAAATAAATCAACATTCAAAGTCACACAGGAAACCAAGGTCAGAATCCAGGATTCCCAACTATAACTGATGCTGCACATTCTCTGATGAATTTGTAGAGACTATTTCATAACAATATTGAAATTACAATTAAATGGTAATATTAAGAAAGTCATTTCTTCTCCACTTAGACAGTAAAGATATGCAAACAATAAGAATTCAAAATTTGATTTTAAAACTCAATGGATTTAGAGTTAATTTTTTAACACGTTAGGCAGTGTAATCACCTGGATGTGGATCATGGCTCAGTTTTGAGGCTGTCAAATGCCATTAGTGTCTCAGAGGCTGAAGGGAAACTGCTTTGTCACAGAAGCAAGTCAGATATACGTCTAAGGTCTTACCAGGTGTCTTTTCTTACCTATTTCAGCATTCATTCTAGGACATGCTATGCAAATTCCTTGGAGTTCTATATTCACTTAGTGTTCCTTTAATACATTCTTAGAAAAAAATTTTCAGGAACAAAAATGCATGGGTCACAAAACGGTGTGCATAATGGTGCATGCAATGCATTAATATAATATCTGTGTGTATCTAAGCATCTGAACTGGTTCCAGGAATACGGCCCCTGTTTCATAAAATCTGAAATAAATTAGAAAGACTGCAGATAGGGGAAGAATGTACAAAAAAAAAAAAGGAATAATCAGAACAGTGACATAACTTTTAGAGAGCCAGACTTGCTAACGTGCTGATGGGCAAGCACCTGACTTCTCAGTCTCCTTCCTGCCCGGTAACACAGCCCTTACAAAGTCTGCAGGGTTTTATAACAAGTCCAGAAAACCTTATCTTTATTCTAGTTTAAGAAATCCTACTTAATACTTTTACATGTGAATATGGGTATTCTTTCTAAGTTCTGTGCAAAGTTTTTAGTTTGTTAAAGAATTTTACACACACACACATACTCAAACACCTTCTATTAGCACAGATAACTATATTTCATAATGCAATGTTACTATTTTAGTAGAATTTACTTTTATTACCTATTTAATCCCACAAAACAACAAAAAATAGATACGTATTTAAAGAAGAGAAATAGGTAGTTGACCACATATAGTCACAAGGTGTATTCTCCTTACTTGAAATGAATAAAATATGCTACAGTAACAGCAAATTCAAGGACTTGGGAATATTGAAAAGAATTAATTTCCTCCGATGTTTGCTAAAGATTTTTTTCCTGATATTTAGGATTCCTATAAATAGTGATTTTAAGGATATAATAAACATAAAAAAATTAAAAAGTAGCTCAAATATTTTCCTCTCCTTCTATTTTATGTATCATCCTATATTGTATTGCAAATCAGTCTGATGGATATGAGGTTCTGGAAAAAACTTCAATAACTACTAACTTAAATTCTGTAATTTTTTGGAGTGCATTTTTTAGTCTTAAGGAATGTAATAGTATATATATGCTTATTATATATATCTCCAGAGTCATTAAAATTTTTACGTACACTTCGAGAATGCTTGTCCTTGAAAACCACCCATTAAAATATTAAATATAGGGTGTAGATTTTTTTAAAAACATAATCACAGTTAAAGAATTAGTGAAAAATGTTAACACCATTATTTCTGGATGCCATAAACTGAAATGATCTAAAATATAGTTCTCTGTAGAATTGTTTAATTTCATTTCTTTACAATAGATTTCTGGTTGGTTAAGTATGACATGCATTCCAGCAGATCTCCATTTCAAAAATGGACTTTAAAAAAAATTATCCATTTGCTTTCAGATGAAAAGACTCCGTAGAGGAAATACTTGAAAGACTGTCATTAGCTTATAAGGGTGTAAAAGTTTCCTCAGTGGATTTATGATCACAGCTGGGATAATCTACTCTAGCAAGAGAAAAGGGCCCACTGTATTTATTATGGTAAAAGTCTGATTTTATAAAAATAACAACATTGTGCAGAAGGCAGGGATATTTTGTTCCAAATGCCCTCGGAAAATATAAAAATGTGATAAGCTGAGACTTGAGACTAACGTAAGAAACTCTCATATGTGCAAATTCATCATGACCTGTTTTTCAGAAACACACGCTGCATCAGAAGGTTTAGCATGACTCTTTGGAGATATACACCCCGAGTCCAATAACTAAAAAACAAAATAGATAACTCGGTGTATCCAGATGATAAAAATCAATTTGCAGATATTATAACACTATTTAAAAAGGCTACCTTTTCAGGGCCAAGAACAATACTGAGAAAATGGAAATAAAAGTATAACACATAAAAAAGATATCCTGAAAGGGATGTTTTGTTTGATAGGAGAGAGAAAAAGGAGTAGAATGTGTGGAATTCTAATCATTTAATATACTCTATTCAGGAATGCAAAGAGAAAAATAAGTTGACTTTATTCATATTTTAAGTACAAAGTCAGTAAAGAAACCTTTAAATGAACGTAACTGAAATGAATAGCCAGAAAATGCAAATAGAAATTATCAGTAATTGTGAGATACGTTCTCGTTTAAAACCTCCTTCTTCGAAGAGAAGGGATGGAGGTCTGCTCCTTTCTTGCAACAAGGGGCTTAAGAGTGGTTTTGAAAGGCGCTTGCCTAAAGCGTGGTCGGTATAGAAGTGCACCATGGCTGGGGAAAGCGCGAAGGTAAAAGCCAGAAGGAACGGCAACCCAAGAAGGGAAAGGTTAGAGAAGAAAGGAGAGCAGAAGAGGGCACTGAGAAAAGGGGAGCGGACCGAGAGAAGTGAGGCGCAGGGAGGTGAAGGTCAGCGCCGCGGAAATGGTCCAGGAGGAGGAGCCTCGTCAGGAGGCGTTCCTTGATGAGCCAGGATTCCTTTGTAAACGTGTGTCTGAGACTCATTTTCCCAAGTTTCTCCTTATTGACTGTGATTATAATAATCGAAAGAAACCTTAATTTTCTCTGACTTTCTAAAACCCTAAATAATGCTCCCCTTGAGCAGTACCCATCAGGCTGCAGTTCGGTCACCATCACAGCGGCCCTCCTTGTGCTAGGGGAGGGGGGCAAAAACAACCCGTAAACACAGATCCAAAATTTAATTGTGAAGGAAGATCTTGGGTTTTTAATGAAAGTACTGCTCTCCCATTGACATATTTACCTTCCCTTTTTCCCTCCATATATACCAGGCTACATTTTACGGATGATATGACAAAATTCCAGTGTGAGCCAGGTTCATCACATACAGTTTAATGCCTGGGACACGCCACCAGGCTAAGGGGTTACCTTCCTCCTAGTCACAGGTTCATTCTCACACATCAAGTTTACAAAAGACCTTTTCTTCTATAAATAATTTTGTTTCATTCTTGGAAAACAGATTAGGGCAAAAACCATTTTAAAATGGAACTCAACTACAACAGTGCTGAAGAAATGAGATCTTGGGGGAGTCACATTTTAAAGGAATTACAGAATATTCACCTTCTCCCTCCTTGCCGGTGGTTTTCCTAAAAATACTGTTATAATTTCTAAATTCTGCCTTAAATTTAATCTCAATAAATAATGTATAGGATGATGGCTACCTCTTAAAGTTTTTATAAAACCGTATAGATAAAGAAGGCAAAGAAAAGAGATGAATGGGCGCCATCATGTGACAAGCGCGGAGGGAAGAGAGAAGCAGATGTAAGTCAGCAGGGAGGTAGGAATACAGGTATTATTCAAAATTAAGTAGCGCTACATAGAAGGATGGACTGTGTTCATCCCTGCTTAACAGATATTGAGTTAATACGTTCTTCTTTTTCCTGTAAGTGTTAGAGGTTTTGGGTTTTGCTTTGTTTTGTTTTAGATTTCACTTAATTGGAGGTATCAGTTAGATATGTATTTGAAACCAGAGTGCGATTAGAGTTTTCTCTCAAGGTATTTTAGGACTAACATGTTATGTAACAAACAATTTCTGCCTCTGAGCAGACTTTCTCATTTTCCTAATTTTCCTAATTTTGAATTTTGTACGCCTTTATAAGACCTTTCAGACTTCCTTTAGCCCAATTACTACACGAGATCTCAGCTTTAAGATTTAAACATCTCCAACAAAGTACGATGGCCAAGTAGAAAATGCGTGCAGCTGGCCAGGTGGTGTTGGCTCCCTGGGGAATTAGCTTAGGCTCTTGGCTTAGGTGTCTTTATGTCAAAGTCTGTGAAGGCGGAACACTAAGCACTCTGGGAAAAAAAACTGGATTAATTCTTGTGAAAGTGTATGCAACTTTGTAAAGTTTAGATTACTAAGGGACAGAGAAAGTAGTATAGTTTAATACTTTTAAAAAATTCACTTGTGTTCTGTCTCAGAATATAAGATATCTGATATTCTTGTGATCCTTTATTATTTTCTGTACCCTGTGTGATGTAGAGATTAGAGGCAATCATTTTATTCATGTCCAACTAAAGTTAAAAACCATATTTTATATTTATATTAAATAGTTAGAATTTCAAAACTTTAGAGGACACTTCTAACACACTGCAATAGGTTTTGATAAAATAAAACGATTTAAAATAATGACAATATAAAAATCAAATTTTAAAAAGTTAGATTTATCCAATATTGTTTGTTGTTGTTGCTGCTGTTGTTATATTTACTTTCCCAGACAATGGTATTTAGTGTTATCTTTTGAAATTCTTCCCTGGAACCCTTCTTTTTGAATTTGCTGTAGTTTTATCTGGTGCTTTTAATGCAGGGTGTGTAGCACATGCTCAGACTTTGGCATAATGCAATCTATTTCCACAGAAATAGTATATCTAGACATTCTATAATTCAGTTGAATTTCAGCAAAAAAGCAGTTACCAAAACCCCAAGAGGAATTGTTAAAATGAACAGAGAGCACCTCTTAAACTTTACTGGCTGACATCGTCAGTCAGCGCATGAAGTCAGCTTGTCTAATGAATCCAACCAAATACCCAAAGGAATGTTCTAGCATGTGTAGAAACGTTCTACTCTCATCTTTTCCTGGTGTATATAAATCAACTACCAGTTCAGCACCATGAATCTCCTAAGATAAAATGTAGCCACTGAGACTATGCTCACCTTATAAAGGCCAAATGATTGATTAGTAAATGGTTGCAGTTGATTTTTTTCTGAGCAGTTATTTTTGACCTTTCACATAGTTTCCATTTCCCATCTTCTTTCTAGAAACAATGTTGAATATTTGTTTAAAAAAATATTTTCTGTAGATGATTCCTTTTTCAGGTAAAATCCGAATTCTTTATTTGAAAAATAATGTTGGACTGTTTTTGAGGTGAGAATCACATTATTAATAGTCACGGATGCCGCCACTTTGGAAAACTTAAGAAGGGACAAAGTCCTAAGTGGATGCCACCTGTCTCCAAGATTGTTATATTATTATTCTCACATAACTAACTAAAATGGGAGCAAGTAGTGTCTTACCTCAAAGTGACTGTAGGTTGTACCTATTGATCAAGACTTACACAGACTGGAAAAAAACTCATTCCTCCAACACAGCAGTCATACTCGTCTCTAAAGGTTAGCCCTCTCTCAGGAGAAACTGAGATAAATGCCTGCCACAATAAAATTTACTTTTTTTCCTGGGAGTTGCTTGTATCATCTGAGTTCTTGAAATGCAAAAACAACTAAGGATCAGGAACTATTTAGACACCTTGAAGTGTAAGCCTCTATCCTGTCTGCATCTTTAGTAGCTGAACACCTACAAAATCATGTAGCACTGCATATCAACTAGGGGAAGTTGCCAACTATTCTAAAGAACTGAGGGACAGAAACAAAGGATGGAGCAAAAATGTCCTTATAGAAAGACTGGCAGGGAGCTGAAACATTGTTCCAATCCAGGATATACATTGATATTTATGTATGGAGTCCAAGATATTTTCAATTTCCAAACAAAAGCATTTCAAAATGAAATTTAAAGATACACTTTATTACAATGACTAATGTTAGTCCATTTAGTCTCCATCTAGTGAATGCCTCTGTACGGTAACAAACTACTAAATAGCTTAACGGAGGCAGTAAACCTCCTTCATAAGTTACAAGCCCATGGAACTAGGCACAGTGAATATTACTCTGAGTTCCTCAGTACACAGCATTTCCAGTGAAAACAGGGCCAATGACATATTAAATAAACTGTTGTGATAAGCATTTCTAATAAAACACCACCTATAATTCTTCACTGCAGATTCTCTGTCCACCCCCCTCCCATTTTTAAACACTCTTACAATCCATTATTTACACAGTATTAGCTATCTTTTTGAGCTGCAAGTGACATAATTTCACTTCATTATCCAAAGGCTTCTTTTTGCATCAGAAGAAAGGCCAGCTGCTTAGTGAAATGCACAAAGATTTTGAGCTGTGGCCCTGCTTACCGCCAGAGCCTCATCTTGTACCACGGTCATCAGCAACACCAGGTTCCAGATATAGTAAACTTTCTGTTTTCTAAACATAACACACTCACCTGAATCTTATTCTTTCTTCTCCTTAAAACATTCTTCTTTGGATCTGCTGATCCCTGAAGTTTCTTATCTTTCAGGTGTCAGTAAAAAAGTGATTTCTTCAAAAGACCTTCTTTCAGAGAATTCCCAATGATCTGAAATTTATTAGTATAATTTGCATGGGTTTGTGCATAACAATATATCCAGTATCTATCTATTTACCTGATCTATGTTTTTAATCTATCTAAAATATATTTTCCCAAAACTATGATACGCTAAAGAAGAACAATAACTTTGGCACTTTTCTTCACCATTGTGTTACTATTACCTACGACAGTGCCTATACCCAACAAAGTGAGTATTTTTGGCATCACAATCTTATTTGTCTCTCACTCCAGTGCAATGTAGTCAATGGTGCAAGTATTATTTCTTCACTGAAAAGTGAGAAAATAGGCTCAGAGAGATTAAAGAATTCAACCTAAAACCATGCAGCCTGTTCTCCAGGAAAATCACAGTTAAAATCTGAGGTTTTGGACTCTTAATCCAATGTGCTTACTGCTCACTCTGTTCCACTGCTTTTCCCACTTTGGCCTCAAGCACTAATCATCTTTTCACATTATCACCGCGAAACATCTGTTATTTCAATACTTATCTGCAGGTGCATAAGAAATCCCCAGCAAGAAGAGATCTACTGCTGTCTAGCAGTTATAGAGTACATAATACAGTGTATATATGTGTGTATGCGTGTGTATGCGTGTGTGTGTGTGAATGTTCCATATAAATATATAAAACATATCTTTGAAGGGCATGCTTGTTCAAAGACTGATTTTAATTCTTTTATTTAATCATCCAAAAATTTCATTTACACTGGTGAACTATTTGAAGATATTACCTAATCACTGTAAGAAGAACATTCATCATCGTCATAATCCCCTTTTACATAACTCTATCCCATGTTTATCCCTTGAAAACTTGAACATGCATTAAGAGAATCTGTTGATTTTTTTTTTTTTTTTTTACACTGGACCGGGGAACATTACTGTGAAGAAAATATTTGATTGAAAAACATTTGCTGATTAATCTGTTCTTTCTACATGTCTTCCACCCAAATTATTTTAAATGATTTTCATTTTCAGGCTATTTCCTAGTTACTTAAGGGGTCCATTCAGGTGTAACTTCGGCTAGGTGTATAATGATTCCAGCAGAGCTTCACTGGAAGTTCCTGACTCATGCTGTATGCTCTTAAATAGAGTATTCTGAAGCACAAAAACATCTTGTCTTTTCCTCATGTGATCCACTGACAGGATCTGAGTGCTTCCTAAGTATCTCTAACATACTTTAGAGGCTAGTGCCAAGTCAATAAAGTCTGGCATTAGAGCAGATGATTTAGATTCTAATGCTCTAGTGTTTCTTAAATAATAAATAATTTACATAAATATATTCCCTCCTCCCACTCCACGGGGATTTCCACCTGAAGGGGAGAGGAAACGATGACTAAATCCTCCCAGAACTGGGGAAAAGAATGTTCTTGGACCATTCTCCTAGATTTCAGTCAAAGGACACGCATACGAGCACATCTTCCACTGAAGCCTGATCCTGGACCTGAAGAGGTCTTGGTTTCAGACCAGTATTCCTTTGTCAAAAAGCAAGGTAACCACTGTTTACGATTTGGCTGGAGTTCATTCACAATTCTCTAGCTATCTTAAAACTCTGATTCGAGTGCCACTCAGGGAATTCATGGTGAGCTACAAGTGAAGGACATTGTTTTGGTCACTGACACTGGACTCAACTGAGTAAGAATGTAGTTTAAGAATAACCATTAAGGACATATCTGAATAGAAAAAATAATGGAATACATCAAGATATTAACCGTGAATTTATGTGAATGGTGGTATTCCATGGAAAGTTAATTTTTTCTTACTTTTCTGAAATTTCCAAACTTATACAATGAAGATACATTTTTATTTTATTTTTATTTTTTAATAAACAATATAAAGTATTATACTGACCTCACGCTTACCCTAAAGCTTTTGTAACTTTTTAGAGTAGCATTACCAAAGCAGTTTGGGAAAACACTTGGGTAAAAACAGTTGACCACATTTATTTAAATATGATTTCTTAGAGACATTTGCCTGCTAAGCTTTATTACTGATGTTCCAGAGGCTTACATAATAAGCAGAGTTTTCCAGCATTGGAAACCTCTGGTTCGACTGGACACTCACTAACAGCTGATGATAAATCAGAGAATCCTGTGTGGACATGGGAAGGGAAATACATTAGAGGGGAAAGTACAGAAAGCGGTTGTTATCTTCTGATTCTCATATCCCTGGCTCTAGACGGTGTCCCAGGTTTCACTGTACTGTGTGGGCTTCTTCCTCTTCTGATGCTATCAGTCACCTCTTTCATTTTGTAGCTGAATAGTCACTACAGTCCCCACGGGCAACCTTCAGTTTGGGTACTTGGAAATTTTGTTACCTTAAGCTTTAGGGTTTGTGAGTATGTTTGGAGGAGAAAGAGGAGAACCAGCAAAAATCATAATCTCTTTCGGGATATCAGTATGATTACTGTGCTTGGTGAGAAGGTTATTTGAGATTCATGAGAGGAGGGTTCTTGGTCAGGTACATGCCTTGGAACAGTAAAACGGTGAGTTTTGGGAAATCTCAGAGGGAGGTGTCTAGTAGAAAATAAGATGAATCGCTGGAAGATGATGAACAGGTATGGGAAGTACACTTAGGAGCAAGGATAGACAAAAGAATGAAGAAACAGACTTTGAAAATGTGGTTATAGCGATTGGTGTGATGTGCTTCCCATTGATGCCTAATCCCTACATGGCACAGTAACAATTGTGTCTGGCAAAAATGTATGTAAATTTAACCACAGTTCATGTTCTTTTGGAATGGCACAGTAATCTTTACAAATGGTCTTCTTGGCCTTTAAAATTTCTTATGTAGCATAGTAATCTATTAGAAATCTAAAAACAACAGAGGAAAATAGCACATATATTTGGCAAGTGGCTATCTCACTTCTTCAGAGCATGTTATCATGCTAGATAAAACAGATTGGTCGCTCCTAAAACATCTGGTAAGCCAATTTTTGTAAAGCCAGCTCCCTTGGGGAAATACCTTAAAGTGCAGAAGTTTTGGCCTCCCTGTACTCAAGAAATAGGTAACAGTGATAAAGGAGTCCAGGAAAGCTGCCCTACACTGCCACACACTCCCAAGTGCAGACGGGTTCATAAATTTCCCGAATGAGCATGCGTTTAATGGTAGATTGCTGCTACAAATGCGAAAATTAGGAGTGGATATAATTTAATTCCATAGATGTCACTCAGATTTTCAAGATATTCACCATAAGTCTTATGGTTTATAATCTGCGAGATCTGAACATCAGCCTTGGAATCAAACGACTGCTGGAAAGGGTCAGCATGGAAACTCAGGCAAGAGGCGCACGGCTAGTGCGGCTGAGACTCACTGCCGACAGCTACTTGTTCCTCTAAGGCAACGCAGCTGGACGTGAGCTCTAAAAAACACAATTTTATTTTCTGTCTCCAACTATGCCCTCCATTTTGAAGTTTTTAAAGGGTACTCCCCAGATAATTCTTATGTCAATAGGCTCTTTACTCATTTTAGAGCTGGTAAAACTGTTTGCAAAAACAAACCAAAAAATATTGTATTGGTTATTGACGGGCCTATTACCACCTCCAAATTATTTTATATTTTGAGGTATGCATTTTCTGTACTATATAAGATGGACTTCTTGAGAGAAATGTATCCTGAGAATACTGACTGTTTACAAGTGAACTGCTGAGGGATAAAAATGATATGCAAAAGGCTTCACTATTACGTATATCGGATCACCATGTTAATGCCTATGCCAGAGACACCATGTCCCGGTAAACGCAATACACTGGGCTCTTACTTCTCAGAGCTAAAGTTGAAAATTACAAAGTCATCTGTTTCATTCCCACCTCTCAACAAATTGTTTCCTTTTATGAAAGAAACATTTTTCTATTTTTTTTGTGTGTGAGTGAATGTAATTCCTTGAAAATGTCTGCCTTGAGTTGTCACCAAACTATAATAAATATGTTTTATTGGTTGATATATATGCCTCAGAGACCAATAAAATAAAATCACATTGAACTTGAAATGGAATCAATTAAATGTACTTTTCTCTGCCATAATATGTTCTTCTTATCCTCAAAAGTGAAGATACTTATACGGGTTGTCAGAGTTTTCCAGGGAGTAATTTGGGTAATTCAGTTATGATTTAGTGATGGAAAGCAATGCTTATAAAACATACCCTTGAGTCCATAAAGAGTTAATAAAGCTTGCTACCATGCAGTATGTACCTCCCAAGAGTAGCCTAAACACCTGGAGGAGATGGTGAGCTGTGTGAGAATACTGAAGTTTAAATCATGCCCATATGCTAACACATTTTTATTACAACGTGAAATGGTTTTGGTATCAGTTAGGAGAGTGTGTTCATTCTTGAAGAATTCATTAAGCAGTAACTGACTTCTTCATAAAGTTTCTGCTACCCAAAGTAGCATATTTAGGCTCTGTTTTCCACTGAAAAAATACTAACTGTGAAATTTCATGTGTAAGCAGTAAATTATCAGGACTACACAGTGGACCAATTTTAGAAATAGCTAATCAAAGCCAATAAATTTCCCGTTTGGGTCTAAGTATGTGGTGGTGTGATCTAATAAGGGCTGTTGATAGACAGTCACTGTCCCAATTTCCTGCTTCATCAGAGCGTGTAACTGAAGTGAAGACTGACATCTTCGTCACCAGTTTCGGACCTGTTTCTGACCACGATATGGTAAGTGACACTGCATTTTTGGTTTTCTTGAAATATTTTCTAAATTTACTTTTGAAAGAAAAATATAAACTAAGTGTTTAGGGAACAACTTGGAATAGCTTGCCTATACCTTTGTGTCTCTCTGTATGCATGATATGTAATACATAATATTTACATAATATTTATATAAGAGAAAATACCCAGTTACTTCCCAGGCCAAGACTATTTATGGTTATCAATCACTGCAGTCTTTTTTCCATCCCTGAAATGACTTCTTTGCCTTGGCTTATGTTCTGTAAACGAAATACTGTGAGTTATCTACCATTTGACACATTGATTCAAGGATGCTAGGTTTCTAGGTAACCCGCACCATTATAGAATAGCCATAAATATTGTAATTTCTGAATTATTTTTGGCTAAAAAGTGGAAAAGAGTATAAAATCTGAAGGTATACTTGACCAGAATTAGACAGAGAAATAGTTATGATATGCTGGTGGGAAATATTCATCTTCATTGCAAAAGGTATTCAGTAAATTATTACCAAGAACATGAATAAGATGAACACATACCTGTTCTTTCTTTTCCCAGCCCACGTAGTTGACATGAACTCCTCTCCCAGCTGACGGGAGCCGGGGCATCAGTAGGGTTCTGCAGGCACCATGTGTTTCTGAAGTTGTAACAGCCAAGCTCCTACATAAGCAAAAAATCACAAAGAAGACACGTCATTATTAGTATTTCAAAGATATAGTAATTGAATATTATTTTTGAAATGCCATTTTGTTGACACCATCTTAACATAAAAGTCCTCTGATTTCACAGTAGCTCAGATGATTCAGAATAAAAGTTATAGAAAGTATCAACTTAGACCGGCATTTCCCAAAGTGTGAAGTTTACAGTGCATGATATCAGCTCCGACAAGTCCTGAAGTCAGGAAACCCGTTTTTCCTATGACGTAGTGTTTTTCAATTGCTTTTATCCAAAATCCTTTTTCTTCATGCAATGTTTGTTGACATTCTGTAGAACTAATACTCCATGAGCCAAACTTTTGGAAATGCTGGTTCAGGATAATTAGATACTTTAGATCTTAAAACAGGTTATTAAATGTACCAACTATGCAACTATGTCTCCTCCTCTTGAACTTCCTCTCAATCCCTCAGGAAGAATTGAAAGCAGAAACAAAACCAAATTTTATTACAGTATGTGTGGTATTGTTTGAAGAGTAGAACATGCTCATAATAAAATATTTCAAATATACTGAACCAAATAAAGAAGGATCTGAGAATCACTCATAAATCCACTATTTAGATACAAACATTGTTTATGGTTTTAATATTCTTGAGTAGTTCCTTTCATTACTTTTGAGTGCATATGTTTTTGGATGTATTTGCATTTTGTATTTGTCCAAAATCCTTTTTCTTCATGTGATATTTGTTGACATTCTGTAGAACTAATACTCGATGAGTCAAATGTTGGGAAATGCTGGCTCATGATAATTAGATGCATTAGATCTTAAAACAGGTTATTAAATGTACCCACTATGCAAATTAGGGTCAGCAAGTGCATGAGAGATAGCAAAGTGGTGGGTAAATACACCTTTCTGGACTAGAATGCCTGGGTTTATGATCCCAGCTCCTCTAATTATAAGGTTGTTTCCTTGGGCAAGATACTTAATGTCCTTCTACCTCAGTTTCTTCATATGTAAGATGAAAGTAATAATAACACCCCATGGGACGTTCACAGGTATTAAGTGAATGAATACATGGAAAACACTTAAAAATTCTTGGCATATAATAAGTACTCAACAAATGTCAGCCATTATTACTCTAGAAGAAATAGAAATATATTAAAAGTCGGCCACAATTGTGGATTTATTCCTCTGGCAGCACATTTCGTCGATGTGGTCAGTCAGTAAACCACTTTACTGAAACACGCAATACCGCATTCGTTGCTACTCTGATTGCTGTCTGGGGACCTGCTGTCGGTCTCTCACGTGGGGACTCGGCCTTCCCACAGCGCTGTCCTCTCATGCCACTTTTCTAATTAAGAACACTTCATAGACCCCAGTCAGGTTTAAAGTCAAATTTAAACTCCTCTGACTGTATGACATACAATTCATAAATGATTTTACCACTTGTCCCCATTGGTTCCCAGTATTGACTATTTACTTTAATCATCTGTGTGAGACCAGCACCACTTGGAAGCTGGCAGGACTGGCTCCAGCGTTCAGGCTGACTGCAATTCTCCCACTAAGAGCAGCACGACTTGGGAAAACCACTTAAGTTTGTGATGGGTGTGTTATTATGATGACCTATTCTTACAAGATTATCAGGAATTTTAAATGAGATATGTAAGTAAAGTGTCTATTGTCAGCGCTCAATAACAATAATAATTTTTGCCTCTGAACTCCTTGTGTGCCCTTCACGGACGTCTCCTCCATTCCCCACCCATCTACATCCTGTATTTCCACAAAGGCCCAAATCGGTACCCAAATGCTTGATGAAAATGGTTTTTCAAAAAATAATTAATCCAATATCAAGTTAACTTTCTCCTTCCAGCATTGTAATCTCATGTATTGACTGTAAAATAGTTTAACTTTTGGCCTCACATAAAGCACTGTTTCATAAAGTTATTTTTCTTATATAAATGTCTTATTTTCCTAAAGTGATGCCAAAAAGCATTAAAGACACACTTTTTTGCCACCCCTCCCAGTATCAGCACACGCTGGCGTGAGTGCTGAATGACTACTGAATCGGTGACAGGGTTAAGACGCTATATTGTATTTAAAAGTTAAAGCCTTAGGGACTCAACAAATAACATCCTTTTTCCAACCTGAGTTCTGAACCTTTCAAGAAATGAGACACTACAATGAGGGATATGGAACACAACAATACCACCTTTATTAATAACAATGATGACACTGTAGAAGGTGGCTTGTATCTGCAGACAGTGGGTTTTCGGAGAGTAAACATCAGGATCAGCCAGCTTAGCCCACCCAGTCAGTGGACAGTGCTGACCTCCCTCTGCCAGGGTAGACACAGTCCATGCAAAGCTTCCAGCACAGAGAAACAGAAAAAACTGTTGAGTCTTAGGAACAGTCAGCACCCAAAATGGAAAAGACAAGAGGAAGAGGCTGAGATAGGCAAGACTGATTTCTCCTTCCAAACTCACCCATCAAATTAAACTACTCCTCCCTCCTCTTCTCCCCAAACAGAAGAGAATCAGGGAATGGGGAGCATTCAGATGTTTCACACTGGTGAAGCTCTCTTCCGATCAGTGAGGCATTACGGACATCACACACTGACAGTTATACTATTCCTAATGCTACTACTACTAATAAATGGCTACCCTGCCTGGTACCTAGCAGGATGGCTCACAAAGAGTAGGTGCCCAATAGGAGCTGTAAAGGAACAGTGGCGAATAAAGCCCTAGGCAATCAAAAACTTCTCTCTTAAAAAATACTTGGCCTACCTTTGAGTTATTGCTTCAGATTAACTGTGATTGAAGGAACCAATGATATCTTGTTTTGTCTTAGGCTAGAGGTACACATTAGGATTTTTGATATATCACTAACCCTGTGATTGTCATGAATTACTTGTGATACCTGACCTTTGGTCAAATATCAGACAGGAAGAAGGAGCAGGGTGTCTACGCACTAGTGCTCCCTATTGCCTAAAACTCCTGAACCAGACAATATTTGACTTGTTCTATAATCAAACTCACCATAGGTCTGCAACTGATTTGCTAAGTGGCTAGGGGAAATCATGCCCGGCCACTATGAGATTAATCATGTAAACAACATTATAGTAGTTATGCATAGGAAAGAGCAGTGTGATTTAGAAGCCTTCAGAATTAGAAGGCAGAATGACAAAGCTATTTTTTAAGACAGGAAAAGCCTTGTAGTTTTTAAAGTGGGAAGTAACAAAGCATCTAATTAATAATAATAACCATTACAACATTCAACATTATTGAACGTTTACAAAATGGTAGGCACCATGCTTAGGGTTTTACAGACCATATTTCATCTAATCCTCATGCCAAGTGTTTCAGCTAAGTATTCCTATTTTCCACATTTTCTAGGAGAGGAAGGTGACCCAGCTAAGTAACAACTTGAACTCAGGCTGTCTGTCCCTGGAGACTCCGCAGCTCCCTAAGCATCTGACTTCAATTGGAATAGAAAACAAAATTAGGACAACTCCTTAACTTTGTTTTAAAAACCATTAATTAGCAATCAAACAGCACATTCCCAGGGCACCGGGCTCTGACAGAAATATCCAGGCAGCACGATCACGGAGCCCGGTTCCGCACAGCGCTGAAGACGTCGTCAGTCACAGCGCACAGAGCCGGGAACGAGTGGGGCAGGCGCGGACACTTCCACGCACTGTTTATCTGGGAGCCTAACACATGTTTTGCCCCAGTCTTCAAAGGAAGCCCCAGATTCTCGAGGGACATCGTCTACAGAACGGGGTAACTCTGAGAGCCTTGTCACTTGAGCGGCGGGGCCAGAGCTCCGAACCGTGAGCAGGCTCTTCAGCACCGCTTCCTGTCTGGCCAGACAGTCCTCTGTGCGGTCCTGTCTCTTGCCTTCTGTCTTTACTTTGCCTGGCTGTGATCACCTGCGCTCTTTTCTCAGGTTTTCTGTCCCGACACCATTCCAAAGAAATAGCTTGTTTTCATTCCCAGCTACATAAAAATCCATTATAAATGTGTGTTCATTAAAAAATAAAATGGGAGACATACAGTAACTTCTTACATTTACTGAGAGCTCCCTATGTTCCAGACATTCTAGCAAGCTGTTTACTTATATTAACTCACTTCTCAAAATAGGCAAATGAAATAAGTACCGCCATCATCCCCCCTTTATCAATTAGGAAACCGAGGTTTACAGAAGGTAAGAAAATAACCTGAGGCCATTCAGCTGGCATAGACGACTCAGCTCTAGTTAGCACGTTTAGCATCTACATCCACAACCACTGTGTTACGGCTCTGCCCTCTCCTCCCTCTTGTTCCAGTTTCCGGAAGAAGGGGCTCTGGCCCATTTGGTCTGATGAACTGTAACCATGGGGGCAGTGTCATGCTCTACAGTAGCTGCTGGGAGCCAACTGCTGCTACCATGGCAATATTGCAGGGCCAGGTGTCAGAACATGGGAAACCAAATATTTACACTCTTGAGTAGGCAGGAGCTGATCAGTGTCAACTCCTCTTATTCCAGCTTTCATTTCCACTTCTAAGAGAGGGGAAAATGGAAATGAAAGCTCACCCAGGTAGTTTTGCGCCCTACGTGTACGTGCACATGAGTGTGTGGGTGAGCAGTACAATATCTGAAAAGAGGGCATCTTGAATGAACTTGGGGATGTCACTGTCTGCTCTTAGCACAGAGAACTAAAGTTGGCAGTAAATATGGCCACATAAATGTCAGCATTTTTTCCAGTTTTGACGTATTTTTGAAATCACTGACTTTGGTACCTATCTTGTCAAGGATTTGATAATAACTGTATTTTAAGTTTATTCTGCATTAACATTTATCTTCAAAAATAGCCTTAGAGCAAGCAAATAAATAGGTACAATTTTTAGACTCATGGGAATTTTTTCAGTTTAGACATCCTTGGAACTTTGATTTACAAATCGCCATTCCCTCTACTGTTGACCAGACTAAGGTAATTCAGCTGGACAGAGAATAGAGCTCATGTGGCTGATAATCTTGAGTAATGGAAATATCATTATTATATCCTTATCTCATACACTTGCCTGTTGTCCAGAGAAGAGAACTTGCACAGACAGCCCAGAGTAAATCCATCCACTCAACTCCCCTGGCAAGCACCGCTGCTCTGCATCACTTCCTGGTGAAATCCACGGCTCCCTCCCCAATTCTCTCCTCACGGAAAATAGCATTCTATGGCCATCCTACTCTTCCATGAGTTTTTCTTACAGCATCCAAATTAAACCATCTTTCCCTCTGCTGAATTTAACAGATGCTTTAAAAAATGTTTCTTGGTGAGAAAATTCCTCTCCAGTGTATCCCAGAGTCTTTCATCTGACACTTCCAGATACAGAAAAATGTAACCAACAAACAAGGTAACTTCTCTTGCCTACAGAGATAGATTGGCATCATGTTACACTTTATTATTCCAATTAGAATTTCACACAGTGCTTGGTACATTATAAACTATCCAATACCAATTATTAGTTACTCGATCAGTAAGGGCTCAGCAAAGCCAAAAATGAGCCAGAGAAGGAACCTTCATTCAGTCTTTACCCAATCTTGTCTAAGTCTGAGAAAGAGACAGGTAGTTAAAGTCATGCACAAAATGTCTAAACACAGACATTTTTTTGCATGTCCAAAAGTTGGTATGTAGAGTTGTTTTTTTTTTTAAATGGCTTTCTGATGCATCAGGGTTTAGGGGATTAAGAAAACGTACCATGATGTTTTCAAGTTAGTGTTCCTTCCAGTTTAAAGCATGCTAAGGTTAATGGAGAATGTAGTAATCTTTACTTCAAGCCACTGAGTTCCAAATTTAGTGTCAGTGTAGCAAATCCTGCAAGGAAGATGGATATTACCCTTTTCAGTTTTGGGAGCTGGTAAGTCATATTGCTTGTCTTCATATTAGCAGATGTTTGTCACTGGGGACTGCCATGAAGAATGCTGTGTTTATTCAAATAGAGAATCCCTGGCTATGAATGACAATGAGCTTCACACATTCCTTGTGTGTCCCATACACACATACTCTCACAAATACACACACACCACTCGCATATTCTACATTCTTTGTGTTTTTGGAAAAAATTCAAATTACCAGTGAAACAGATCGCTTATTTTCATATTCATCTTCAATGTGTAAAGTTGAAAGTCTACATACATTATCTATGATTTTTTAAAAAATGGTTAATTTAGCTAAAAAGGAGGTGGGATTGCCACACCCACATTGGGACCATGGATGATCTGGAAGTGGGTGTGAGGCTTTCAGAGACCATTAGGGGCCCCCAAAACTCTATGTTTTCTCTTCATCATTGGAATTGTCTCATTAAACATTTTCTTATATGTAATAATCCCTGTAAGATATTCTCTCTCCTCAAGTGCTGGTGTAGTGAAGGCGGTGTGGGAATATGGTGTTACTTTTCTTTCACTTATCAAAAGAACTAATCAGCAGAATGTTTCAGACCAAGAAATATTTTAAGCATTTACGATATTTCAAAAAATGATAATGAGTCACCTGACATCAACATGTACATGCTACCCCGAGTTTATCTCTAGAAACATCAGCTAGTTCATATTTTGCTTCTAAAGTTGCAAAGATTGGGCATTGCCTGTGTAAGCTATTTGCATTGCAAAATACAGCACAGTAAACTCTGCCATTTTCTAAAATTACCTAGGAATATACAATAGATGTATTTTTCCGTCAAAGCTGGAAGGATGAAAGGTTAAAATTTAAAGGACCCATGACAGTCCTCCGGTTAAATAATCTAATGGCAAGTAAGATCTGGACTCCGGACACCTTCTTTCACAATGGAAAGAAGTCTGTGGCACACAACATGACCATGCCCAACAAACTGCTGAGGATCACGGAGGACGGCACCTTGCTGTACACCATGAGGTAGGGATGGCTGCTACCACTCGCGAGTCTTTCTGCCCTCCTTCCTCTCCCATGGATGGGTGACCATCAAGCTGATGGGGCACGGCGGGGCATCTGGTTTTCTTTTTTCCCAATTATTCAGCTAATAATTACTCTACTATGAAAAATAAGCTAGCTTATTTAGTACACAGTACACAAGTACTAAGTATTAAATGATTAGATAAAATTTTAAAAACGTATTTATAGCATATATTCAGTAACTCAATGTATTTCTCCCACATGCTCTAATGCAGTGCGACGAACTCCCTTTCCTATAATTAACCTCATACACTTCTGCATCCCAGTAAGGTCTAGATTAAATTTCTAAAAGATCCCCCACAGTGTATATCTGAAAATGTTTCTAATTAAAAGGAAGTGAAAAACAGAAAGTCCAAAATTCTTAGATACAATGGCTTCATGTGCAAATATACATTTTGAAGAGTTATATGAGTTCACAATGATATTATTAGGCTGAGAATATAGACATTTTAAATTTTTGCTTAAATTGAAGATTATATATTTATGGCTTTATAAACGTTTCCCACAATTTGAGGTTATCAGAAGACCTAGCACCATTCATTCATTTATGGTTGAATGAAGGAAACATAATTCAAATAAAATTTTGAATATTTTAAATAAAATAAAGAGATAATTAAAAATATTAATAATTTATGAGAAATTAAGAGCTCTTCAGGATTCATTCTTAAGAGAGGCAGTTATTTCATCACATTTGACTTGTTAAAATGCTGTTTTTGTAGATCTGGCCAGCATTTGGTAATTCAGACCACCCAATTATTCCTTTGGCATGAAAAAATTTCAATGAAGGCAAAATCCTGGACTTGGTGGATTCTGTTTAGCATGGGAATAGAGTGATATTTTGTCTTTTGGAGAAAGCTGCCAGAATTCCCAGCTTTTTATACATTAATATTTAAATGCAAAAGACAGAAAAAAAATCCTTCAAGAAGCACATTAGATGTTGTACTCAACTAGTAAAAAAGTGTAACAGGGCTTAGATGATGAAAAATCCAAAAAAGAGAGAAAAAATACAGGATCAGGAGACAGGTGTGTCGAGACCATTCTAGATCATCCAAGCAGTATCTATCGATATCTGAAATTTGAAATGTTCTGCCTTGTAAGATACCCTATACTTGTTTTTGACCCTAACTCCAGTCTTCATCCCTCCCAGTTGCCAACTTTTTGCACATACTGAAAAGTTTACCAAATAATGGTTTCTAATGCATGCAATATTCTTCATCAAAAACTAGACTATATCTCCCATCTCCTAAATTTCTCACCACTTTTGCTAATACATTAACACTTTCCTTCATAGTTTGACTTAAGAATGCAAGTTTAATCATTAATTTATACATTTCATATTTGCTTTTATCAGTATTGTAATCATTTAATGATTTCACTGGCTATAAAGCTATCCTACCATATTTCTTGAGCTACCTAGTAATATGGGTGAAAATACTTCTTAAATATCATGTGAGGAACTGAGGCATAAATTTCCTCATAATTCTACCAAAGGAGATCAAATAGATTTCAGTGAATTCCTTTCTTAAATACCCTTTTAAAAACATGAATAGAATTCACATTCCCAGAAAATAAAAACTAAAGGAAGTGCTGTAACATCCTGGCTTCAATTAGGCAGTGGGTCTGTAAATAAAACTAAATGGTTGGGACATATTGAGATCACAGACACACTCTCAAAGACACTTTAGTTAACCTTAATTACACAAAGGCTGAGGACTCAGTTCCTGCTTCACCTGCTTCAGGAAAGGAGACCAGGGAGAGCTGCACTTAGGAAAGGAGAAATTCTCTTCTTTTCCTTCCTATCCACGTTTTTGTCTCAACCAAGGATGAATTAGTATGTTTGCAAGTATCTGTTTGCTTACATCCAGTTTCACCCTCAAAGGATTTGCTGTAGCTAGGTAGATTAGTTTATGATGCTTATTTTCAAAAACATTAGTGGTTCTTGCCCATTATACAGAATCAAGTGTCATTTTCTCAAAACAAACAAAAAATGGATGGAATCCAGTCATTGTAAATAACTCTTTTTAAATATTTGATTACTAACAGCTCAATATAGTACTATAGTTTCTGCCAGTCTCTCCTGCTCTGTTAATATATTTGCTATAGTTAACAATATCCTGATCATGTGTATCAGCAAGTATATAATCTATAGGCTCTTCTTTGTGTCCTATGTTTTCCTTAAATGATAAGGCTGACAGTGAGAGCTGAGTGTCCAATGCACTTGGAGGACTTCCCCATGGACGCCCACGCCTGCCCACTAAAATTTGGAAGCTGTGAGTAAACTTATTTTAACTTTTTAAATTTTTTATGAGAGGTTTAAGTCTTCAAGCAAGAGATCTCCAATTAGTTATGTCTGTTAGAAAGATAAAGAACATCAAGAAAGTTTAAATAGTGATTTGCTGCAAGTGTTTTCTATAAGTAACCATCTTTGACCTCACTTTTTAATGCTGTTTGAGGAAAGAATTATTACCTATCTCCTATGTTTAACTATTTAGAGGGAAAAATCTATTTTTGTTGAAGTTGAATCCAGAGAAAAACAACTGGAGTACAGATGCTCACACCTCATAGATAACATTTTCTTTCCAATTAATGGAGATGATTGTGTTTATTTTCTACCATTATTGACATCTGTTTGACTTAAGAATGGTTCAACTTGTTTATCAGATAGAAATATTGGTAGCTGGCAAAGGACAATAATTAGCTATTTCTTATTGATGAAGCTTATACCTAATAGATGTAGCCAGGAAAGAATTTACCCTTATCAAAGTCTTAGGAATGTCATAGACCTGTTTTTGTACCACATGAAATTCATGTATACATTAATGCTTCTGAAAGTATCTTAGGTAATTCCCTTTCATAGTAACTTTCTTGTTTCGTTTTGTTTTTTGGCTACTAAATACACTGCAGAGCCAAGAGAACGGCACTGGCAAAGTCACGTTCCCTGGCCTGCCTCCTCCCTTCTGCGCCTGACCAGTGCACAGGCATAAAGGGCACGGGGATCGTGTGGGTCTGATTTTCTGCAGGGGAGTTACGTACGAGCACTGAGTCAGCTCCTGGGCGATCTAACCAGCGTTCTGTTCCCTCTAGACAGGCAGTTTAATCAACTATTTCAGTGAAGGTGTATGATTCATAGAAAAAAACAGTGGTAGTGTAGGAAGGCAGCAAGAAAAGGAAAGGGCAGAGGGCCTCCAGGCTCCTAGTGGCACTAGTCATGGGAGGCTAACCTCTTTTGAGTCTCCTTCTATACTGAAACCCAACCTCATGCTACTTCAAAAGCTGTCAGCTAAATAGATCTTCGGTGAGAAATCCCCCTACCCATTCTTTTCCCATTTTAATGAATGTTCTGT
Source organism: Mormoops blainvillei (assembly GCA_004026545.1). Classification (NCBI taxonomy): domain Eukaryota; kingdom Metazoa; phylum Chordata; class Mammalia; order Chiroptera; family Mormoopidae; genus Mormoops; species Mormoops blainvillei. The sequence goes on from PVJD01001134.1 coordinate 202,721, forward strand.
GTTGTGAGTTATTAGGCTTTCTCCTAATTACCAGTCTCACTTTAACAATGATGCTATGTATTAGGTGTTAGGTGTAGGCTAGGCAGCACAGTAAGCATTCGTACATGCCACCAGCTCATCTAATCCACAAATTAACCTTATAGATGGGGAAACCATGCATTGCAGGTTGCCTGAGAGAGTACTGATTTATGCCTAACAGCCTGGTATGACTATTAACAGTGTCCCCCTTTTAAAAAAAATGTACTGTTCTGGATAATGAATTATATGTTTAGTATATTATTCAAGAATGCTTTCAAGCAGTGGGCATAGCTGACAAAAAGCAGGGTTTACATTTTCATATAAGATACATGAAGGTAAGTGATTATTGGTTGATTGTTGATTAGTTTAACATCTTACCAAGGACGATATCTTAAGATGTCCTTGGATGTTCTTTCTGATCACAAAATGGCTGCTACGACTCCAGCTATTTCACCTGCTTTCAAGATAAAGAGGAATAGTGAGCACAGAAGAAAGTAGTAGTGCCTGCATCAGAAAGATAAAAGCTTTCCCTAAAATCCTAACAGACATCTCACATCTCATTAATCAGAGTTGTGTCTCCCTGCCAATGGTAACCACAAAGGAGGCAGGGAAGAAATATTTTTAGCCAGGCACATTGTCATCATGAAGAAAATTGAATGTATTTTAGGAAGGAGGAAATGAATAGTGAGTAGAAAATAAACAGTCTCTCATGTAAGAAAATTGAAATTAAAGAAAAATAAGTAACCCATTTTCCACCTCAGAGTCTTTCTTTGAGGTGCTCTTTTTTCTCTGCTTGGGTCACTCTTCCCTTGGTTCTTAGCATGGCGGTTTTTTTGTTTGTTTGTTTAAATCTCTCCGCATCTCAGCATAAATATCACCTCCTAGAGTTTTCCCTGATGACCTTACCAAAATTTGCATCAGTCTTCTTGATCACAGTACACATTTATTGTATACCATTCATCACTGAAATAATTATTAATTTTAGCTAATGATTAACACTTTTTTTGTTTGGAGACCTGTAAACTTCATGGCAGTAGGATCTGTTTCGTTCACCATTTTCTAGCATGGAGCCTAATGAAATGCAGGCTCTCAGTAGATGTTGAGTGGATCAAGATTGCAAAAATCAGGCTTTAAATACACCTTCACTGTTTAAGTCTCAGAAAAGACAGCCTCAGCAAAGAGGCTTTAAGACCTGCAGTGCATTAAATAGGCCAGACTTGACACTGAAAAGTAGGCTCAGGTGGCACATACGCCGTGGGAGAGGGCACCATGACTAAGTAGCATTGCCCCCCACCGGCACGAGGGGACACAGCGGTGGTGCCTCTCCTGTGCAGTCACTTCTCTGGCCTGGTCTAACTGGCACATTTCAAAGATGAAGAAACTGAGGCAATTGTGGGATAAAAGTGCTCTGACCTAATATTTGAAACAAACACCTTGCCAACATATCAGAGGAGAATAAGAGGATTTTGTAATAATTTAGTAGAATGCTGTATAATAAATGTTTATGGAGCATCCAAAGTAATTTCATCCATATGTTGGTAAGGGCCAAACTTGGAAAAGCAAGTGTTTTCCTTACCACTCTCTATGAGATTCTGGTGGCCACACTAAATTACACTTCCCGCTTGTTGACAGAGCCCTCTTTGCGAGGTCGGATAACTGAAGGTAGTATGCACGATGCCGCTGGCCTCTTGCAAATGCTTTCTGAGGAAAACACAAAATAAGGCTTTGATTCTAAAAGAAGAGGCTCGGGTTATATTCCAACAATAAGATCTAGGCAAGTGCTAGGTCTAGGAAGAATTAAATAAAGGGTTGTATCCTGGCTGATCATCAAGCACAGTGCCTTGCAAATAAGGAAAAAGAAATAGTAAAAATTTAAATAAATTCTGAATAAAAACTTTGGAAATTATTCAGTGCACCTGCCTCATACAAAAAAAACTGTCTCATATAGTGCAGGGGAAAAAAAAAAGTCAATGAGGACAACCATGGTTTAAAAAGGAAATGCAATGAAAACAAATTCCAAAATTATGTCTGTCCCTCTTACACCTTCACAAAAGAAGCAATAACTACATTCCAAGTACATTCCAAGTACATTTGTTGAGTGAATAAAGATTGCAATAATCAGATACATTAATAGCAAGTACATTCTCTCAAACTTGCGGAAAAATTTGTTTCAAAAGGTAACTGATTGTAAATTGGTTCAGAAACGATGCTGCAGCAGACAGGACGCCCACGGGAAACCTAGTGGGTGCCGACGACACTTCCATGCATCATTCACTGCAGACCCAAGTGGTCACTCTAAGCAGTTCTGGTTCACAGAATGAGGAGCAGGACTCACATCTCTTCTAAGGCAGCTTCACACGTGTGTAAAAATGCAACCATTATTTTATATCTCCTCACATTTTACTTTGGACAAACACAAATATGGACGAAACACCCAAGCCTGGCAACCCTGGGGTGGGGGTTGGGTCATGCAGGGATGCCCTATGAGTTTTATGGGGTCTAGACACTTTTGCCTTTGTGGGTCATTTCTGCAAATATATACATTAAAACTTTATTTTAAATTTTACTTATATTTTAAACATTTATGTTTATATTCATTTTTTCCTTCTAATTAAAAAAAATTACAGCTTCTTTGTGGCCTCCTAAAAGTACAGTGTGCCTGGGCATGGGGTCTCCTCGGCCTGATTTGGAGGGGAGCCCGTGAAGCTCTCCTGTAAGGCTGACCTTTACTGTCATGTCCTTTTCTTAAAAAACCCCGGAACATTCTGCCTTTCCCAATGTGACAATCTTTAAATTTTAACGTCAACTCTACATCTAAACAGAGTAGAGTATGTGCCACCATGACACCCCCTGTGCAGCGGGTGTCCCATGATGAGAAATCAGAAAAGCTATGGGATAGGCTCTCCTCCCCTCTCCCTTTACCCACCTCCTCCCCCAACCGGCCCAGCCTCTCCTGCAGGGGGACAGCTAGGTTAACCAGTAGCATACGTGAAAATGACTGAGCAGTATCAAGAGCTACATACTTAGTATAAATCATCATCATCGTAGTAAATATCTATGAAAAGGATAATTAATTTAAAAGAAAGTGAAATCAGATTTGTTTAAACATAGATGCTCAATAACATTTCCAGGGTTACTGTTCACGTTCATCACGACCCTCACCTCGCCTCACAGAGCCTGAACCCAGGCTACTGCCTCTAACCTCGTCTCATCTCTCACGCACTTCACCCCAGCCGCACTGGCCTTCCTGTCTATCCGCAAGCATGGCAAGCTTTCTCCTGCCCCAGGGGAAGAAATTTCCTAGTCTGCCTATCCAGACAACTCTTCACCAAGACTTAGATGGCTCATTCTCTCATTTCTTCCATGCACTTATGTAACTGTCACTTCTTCAGTGACCCTCTCTTAGTCCCATATCTAAACCAGGCCTCACCTCCTTTATTTTCTATCTCCTTACCTGTCGTGTATGGTCTTCTTGCATTTAACACTACTTGAAACTATATATCAATTATCTTATCTGGTGTTGTCCCCACCAACACATTGCACATTCCCTAAGTTCAGGGAACCTTGTTAATGTTCACTACTATATCCTCAGAAAGTACTTTGTCTTTTGCAGCTGCTTAAAAACTACTTGTAATAAGAGAGAACAGAAAACTGAATGAATCAGGAACATGTAAGGAACAGGGGCTCTCTTTTCCCAGCTTGCCCTGGGAACCATGTGCTAGAAATTATGAAGTTGATAGACCACGCCAACGAATTAGGAGAAGGGCAGTGGTATGACACATGGACCATTTGCGTTTTGTTTTTTTAGACGCTTATACGAGAGCAGAAGTTGTCTATGAGTGGACCAGGGAGCCGGCACGCTCAGTGGTGGTAGCAGAAGATGGGTCACGTCTCAACCAGTATGATCTTCTCGGACAAACAGTAGACTCAGGAATTGTTCAATCTAGCACAGGTAAGTGCCATTTGGTAAATGCAAATATGGAGGAGGGAGCATAAAGAATTTTTGTGAGAATATAACAATTCAGCAAGTCCTTCTAAAGCACAAGGAGAGAAAAAATTGCACTAAACTGGGGAACAGTTAAGCTAAAAACTAGTGTAATCTCTGTAGACCTGTGACACTGGACTTCTCATTTAATGCCCTTTGTCCTGTGATTGTTTGCAAATATATAACTGGTTCTATGTGATCGGTGTAACACAGTACTTAGGCTTGTGAACTCTTGATGAAGAATGTCTGGATGGAACCCTTACTCCTCTACCTCGTCAGCTAGTTGTCGTCGCCTCACAGGCGGTTGGAAGAAAAAAACTGCATCCATAAAAAATACTTATCACAGCTTCAGCCACATAAAAAAAACTCTTAATAAATGTTAGCTATTAATATCACTTACACCCCATTTAATGCCATGATTCAATGAATCTTGGTGAATTTTTAGCAGTGATCATTACACACAGGACACCAAAAAGCCAATTCCTTCTACAGACCATTTGTATTCTAGCCAAGGATCTGCCTTAGCTAAATTCTACAGAAGCATAATCACATTACTGATCACTTCATTTTGGAATTAAAAGTAGATGGAGTGCATCCTGGCTGGTGTGGCTCAGTGGACTGAGCACTGGCCTGCAAACCACAGAGCTGCTGGTTCGATTCACTGTCAGGGCTTGGGGCTCATGCCTGGGATGCGGGCCAGGTCCCCAGTAGGGGGCGTATGAGAGGCAACCACACATTGATGTTTCTCTCCCTCTTTCCCTCCCTTTCCCTCTCTCTTAAAAAAAAAAGAAGATACATGGAGTGCCATCCTTCTTAAGAGTCATAACTACCTTACCAATGAAATACACAGGACTAAATAAAATAATATTAAGCAGCTGGATCCAAAATTTTACACTTTTTAAGTTGTTTCAAGACATAAGAGCTTAATTATTAAAGTATCATTTTGTGACTAACTTAAATGTGATCATAGGCTCACATAATTATAAATAAAATTTGGGTTCTAACAATTAGGAAAACTTAATCCCCTCCAATCCAAATATTTTGAACTATGTTCAATTACTAAAAGTTTAGCAAGATTCAACAATTACTTCTATGGCCATTTTTAAAATTTTAAATTAGTTCATTCACTTTGATGTATAATTTCTAAAGAGAGGCAATTTAGTAATAAATAAAGACAGAAGAGCTTTTTTTCTTCAGAAAACTTTCTTAGATTTCAGACTCTATCTGGGGACCCTGATCATTCTAACCTGTTTAAGTAACAGGTCAGTGTCTCACTGTGATTATTGGATAATCCCTGCTAAATAGGATCTGTCTTTTGCTTAAATACCTTATGTTTCTTGTTTTGAAACATGGGGAAGTTTTTTTCTCAGTTTTGCAAACATTAGAAATCCACACAGAAGTAATCAAAAAACTTTAAAATTTAAAAAAATAATTTTAAAGAAAACGCATGTAGCAGATGGAAAGGTCTTAGGCTTTGTACTGAGATAGACGTGGGCTTGATTCCTGGTCCCACCCCTTAGAAGAAGCCTTGTGACTTTGTGAAAGCCGTTTAAAAAGCCAATTAGAAACTTTGGTCTCTACTAAGAATGGGGATTCTACAATTTTGCATTACAGATGACATAATGTAAAACACTGATCACAGTGTTACATAATAAGTGCTCAAAATGTATGTAGTACTTGTTGCCATAGTCCTGAAAATATCACAGAATAAAGAAAATACTGAAAATCTTTCTCCTTACAAGTTATGTTGGAAAAGATATTAAAATAAGCAAAATGTTGACTTTTTTAAAATTGAGTGCTATTACAAACTGGATATTGTGGCAGGCACAAAAGAGGCATTGATAGAGAAGGCCGAGACCTTACTATCATGAACTCTAAGGGAACACGAACACATCAACTGTTATTATCAATGCATGGTAAGTGCTGCGGGTAACGTTTTTGTGAGGGCAGGGACCACATCTGTCTTCTCCATCCCTATCACCTACTACGATGGCTGAAACAGAGGCAGCACTAAATAAATGAGTAAAGGAGCCCAGCCTAGGCTAGTCAAGGAAGGACTGCTGCAGGGTTTGGCTTTCATTTGTTAACCTGTATTTGCTGGGAGCCAAATAATCACTGTTCTAGGCCCTGGACATTCAGAATAATAGACGTAGAACTTTTCCTCAAGAAATCCCCCATCTATCATCACAGAGAATGGAGGCCAGAGGATGTCAGGGAAATAGTAATTCGAGTGCTGTAGCATGCATGCAACAGAAGTATATACAAGCCACAAATGTTACTCAGAGGAGGGAGTGCCTTCATTCTAGTTCTAGCACCAGTGATCTTCACATGTCATTGTATCCCTTCTTTATGCCCCTGTTCTCATGCCTGCAAAATGAGTGGTTTAGTCTGATGAACCTGAGGACCTCTTTTACTCTGGCTTCCTAAGGATTAAGCCTACCTACATTCTAGTTACTGAGGAAAGATACACAGTCACAAATACAGGCAATAGGTGAGAGACAGTGGCACAAGTCACCAACCCCCAGCTGGCTGGACCTCATAAATTTGATCCATTAAATGTCGTTATATTTTGCTAGAGCCAACAAGTTTATTTGTTCAAAACTGAAGTACTGAAGGGGGGGCTGGGGGGAGAGGAGAATAATGACCAAATTCTCAAATGTGGGAGCTTAGTTTGATGCACAGATTCAACTTCACAACACAACATTGAACTATAGTTCCTCTGGGTCTAATTTTGCTCATCAGAGAGCCACCTTGATAGATTTCCTTAGGAAGAAACAGATTTTTTGTAAGGTCTTCAATCCCATAGTTTACATGTCCTTGTGGAGCCCTAAAAACATCAAGATAAATGACATTTGGTGCTACTACCTCCCTGTTTCTGCCAGAAGACTAGGAATGATGGCAGGAAGGAGTGCACACATTGAGAATGATTAAATAAAGAACATCTTCTTCCACTTCGGAATCTCTGTGGAGAGAGAATCCATTCAGATCACCTCTTAGAAGGTTAGAAGGTTAGAAGGTTAGAAGGTTAGAAGGTGTGCTCCACTTGCCTGCAATCACCACACAAGTGAGCGCACACACACACACTGCCAGTGATCTCTTGCAGGTCAAAATTCCCACTTCTGTGATATAGGAATGAAATATATGAAGCTCAATCAAATATCTGCATATTTTAATTCAGCAAAAACACATTAGAGGCACAATCCCTTCCTTGGAGTTGCCATCAGATTTTGGAAAAGACAATGAGTTGAAGCCAGGTCTAAATAAATGTTCGATTTTGCTTTACAAAATTAAATCCCTGCCTCTTTTCTCCTACTCTCCTTAATTTTGTATTGTAATTTATCAGAAATATTGTCACATCTAAGTTAGAAGCTTCCCTCAGGGTTACATGATTTGCAAGGATATTTGAATTACAATTCTTCTAGACTGTTGAATTAGAGGAAAATGACATGCTTATTTCATAAGCACTTGATGTCTGGACATATTCTTTTATTTCCATTTAAGAGACCAACTTTTTGGTTATGTTTTCCTTTTATTTTTAAGTTATTGCAACATGATTTTGATTTTGTTGCCTTTTTCTTTCCTTATTCAAAGATTTTTTGCCAAAACTTAGATTTTGTTTAATTTAGGAAGATGATTTTAAAAGATCTGAAATTCTCCTATTCTATCTCTAACTTCTAATTCTTAGTGAGGAAGTGGTTTATAATACAAATGTAATGTCAAATAATTGCTCTTCAAACCACCGAAATCATATTCTTTGAAGAATCTTCCCAAAATGTCACATTGTGAACAAAAGATAACAATGGAATATATGTAGACACTCATCCTTCTGACATTGTCTGAAAGACGGGTTTTTTTTCCTTTGAGCTGATGACATATCTCAGGCCCCACCTGAATGAACGATTAGGAATTATATCACATACTTCTGGGAGGGTAAAATGTAACATGACTGTGTCCACACAAGGCTACATTTCAGCAGAGTCCTGGGAAAATTCATTTTCTGCACTTTTCTCAAATTTAAAGCACTTATTTTTTTTCAGATGACCTTGGAGACATCACCCAAGGTATCTAAAGAAAATGAACAGAAATCACAGTCGACCACTGTACAGCCCAGCGGTTAGGGGCACCGACTCTGCACTTAGTGCAAAACCCACGCGCACCTTCTGACCCCCCCCAACTTAGCTACTGATAGCATACTGTGGGCCAGGAGCCTTACCGGCAACGCCAACAGTTGGTAAACACATATTCTGTATGTTATAAATATCATACACTGTCTTCTTACAGTAAGTAAGCTAGAGGAAAAGAAATGTTATTAAAAGAATCATAAGGAAGAGAAAATATATTTACAGAATTTACTGAATAAGTGTCCACATATAAGTAGGCCTGCTCAGTTCAAACCCATTTTGTTCAAGGCTCAACTGTGGTTAACATTTTATTTACCCTTCAAAAGAGAGACGCTTCTGGATGTCCATTTCAGGGAGTGGCCTTAAGCCTCGGTGCATCCCTTTCGCCACTGGCAGGTGTTGAATGCTTAGAATATGTTAAGTCCATGCTACGGCCAAAGAACAGGCCCTCTTCACAGCTAGCGTTCAGTTTGCAGAGGCCATAAGCAACTAAACAAAAAAATTAAAAGCGTGAAATACTACTACAAATATAAAAAGGAGCTATAAACGAATTTGCAGTTACTTAATACTGATCATTAAATGGTAAATGTTATCAGTTATAACAATAATGAAAGCATACATGAATGTATGGATGATTTCCTACTACAGAGAGTAAATGCATTTCTTCTACCAATACTCCTACCAGCTCCAACTGGAGAGAAGAGAGAAAAAAATGGACAAAGGGACTAAAATTTATTTTAAAATTATTTTCCACCTTTCTTATGTAAAACTTTTATGTAGCATGATAAGTAGAGCCCTTATTCTTTATTCTTCCCCAAATATACTCCTCACTGTTTTATAGATGAGAAGACTGAGGATCAGAGAGCTTAAGTGAGTTGCCCATGACCACACAGTAAGAAAATAGCATATCTCAGTTTTGAAACCAAATTCATTTGCTTTTAAAGCTAATAAACCCTCTTCTATAGTACATTTCTTCCTGTTCCACTGTAAACTAAGAACCCATAGATGAACAAAATATGCACCAACAGAAGATGTCAAATAGTTTGGTAGGTAAGGACACTGAGATGTGTGTGTGGTGAGTCACGAGATGTGATATGGGAAGGCACAGAGTTATGACGTGGGGAGTCCTGAACACAGGCTTGGGCATTAGCTTGTTAGTATGTAACAGTGGAGACACTGCTGACTGTCACATTTGGGTGAATGTTTGCCGGTGGGTAGAGGTCAACTAGGAATGTGGCTAAATATCCTACTGTATACAGGACAGTCCCCACAAAAAAACAATTAACTGATATGAAATATCAATAGTGCCAAGACTTGGAAACCCTGATGTAGATCCTGGGAATCCATTAAGGTACTTTAAAATATTTACGTATGCTCTGAAAAGATTACTCTGACAACAAAATTTAGGAAAAAAATGGAGTTAGAATGGGACTTGAGACAAGACAGTTAATAGATTGTTAGAAGAATCTACAGAAGAGATAAGAGCAGTGACCACAAGATAAGAGATAGACTGAGAGATACTGCCAGGTGAAATTAAACCTGTGATGATCAACAGATTTACTTTCTTTCCAAAGTCCTAATTCACATTCAAGGATTCATTCCAGGTTTTTAGCCTGAGTGAACAGACAGATGACAGTGCCATTAATTGAGAGAGAGACACAAAGTGAAGAAGCTGTACCACTATTACTGAGCATTATTTTTTATAAGAAAGGTTAACTAATGTCAGCTAACATATTTAATGAGTGAAAAATCAATACCTATGAGATGTTTTACAGTATTTGGAAATGTAGGTTGTGGTTTTGAGAGCAATGTCACTTAAGGTGGACATGGCATCCATCTGGATAAAAAGGACACTAGAGAAATAGTGAAAAGGAAAATTTCTTACTAGATTCTAAAAAATAAGAAAGATGAAACTAGGACTATATAAGGAATCTCTACATTTACTTTGCAGAAAGATGAAGATTACTACCTGACAGAAAAACACGCACACATACACACACACTCAGTAACCTCTCAGATTAAGATAATCAATGAGTTATCAAAACAAACTAAAAATGAGAGATTAAAAAGATAACAGGAATCAAGGCCATGCTATCAAGATGGCAGGGGCGGTCAGTACTGCTTAATTCTTGATGCTTCAAAGAAGACGAGCAGCCAGCCTGACAACTGAGACCTTCTTTAAGACTGGTGTCTTCAGCTATGGACATTAAGAAGTCATGAGCAGTTTTAGCCTCATTACAGGGTCTAAGCTGGGTGGCCATGGTCAGAGACCTAACATCAGGTTGAGTAGAAAAAAGTCTGAAGTTGAAGGGAAGGAGGAAGGTAGAGAAATGTGAATATCAAGGAGAGTAAAGTTTTCTTAGCAAAAATATACCTATTTCTCCCCTACCCACTTACAAATAGCCGTTTTGGTGTGTTTTTAAAGGTGGTTGTTGTTTTTCTTTGCTGCATAAAAGCTTTTCAGGAACCAGATATCACACGGAGGCAGGATGTGTCTAACCACTAGGTCTTTGCTGTTGATAAATAAGCCTCAGAGATTAACTTTTTTTTCAAGGTCAAATAGCTCAACCTCACCGTTTCTTCCTGTAGGAGAATATGTTGTTATGACCACTCATTTCCACCTGAAAAGGAAGATTGGCTATTTTGTTATTCAAACATACCTGCCATGCATAATGACAGTCATTCTGTCCCAAGTCTCCTTCTGGCTCAACAGAGAGTCTGTACCAGCAAGGACTGTCTTTGGTAAGTGCCAATCGAGTGCATGCAATGGTCCTGAGGGCAAGTTACATGGTTGACACTGCAGAAAGAATGAAAAAATAACTATGCCTTAAAATATGAAGTTAATGCAATAGAAAGACTCAAGGAATTACCATTTTCATCATGATACGATTTTTAAAAAGTATTTCCCTATATAGTAAGCTGCTTCAGTGCATGCAAACTGCCGGGTTAATGAACATTTGATTTGTTATTTTGGGAGATAAATGGAATGAACCAGGCAAAAAACATATCACACTAGATGAAAACACACACACACAGAAATATTAATATCTGAATCATACTTTCAGAATACATAGTCATATATCTGCGTATTTTTTGAGAATCTAGGAAAATACCGGCATAACTACTTCCTTCCATATATGACAGCGGGGTTTCCTTATGTATGGAGAGATCATTAATGAGCATAGCATATGACATACAGTACAGGAATACTTCACTTACCTAATGTGCGTACGTCTGAAGAGTTACAAATATACGTTATTTTCTATTAAAAGGGTTTAAATGACCTAGATGCTTGAAGTTAAAGCAATCTAGTGGAAAGCTGTACAAAGGGTAACAACTAATAGGAAAAGTCCCCCCCTAATTTATTACTTTTGAAATTTTTACTGCATATAAAGGGCATTTCCTGCCTGTATTGTAGAATACTATCTTAACTGTACTTTTCAGATTGATGTAAACAAAACGCTGCATTACCGTGAGTAATGCATGAAACTTACTGATTCATTGCTTCACCAGTGACATGAATCTGAATTTGAAGCCTACTGTGAGCTAGGCATGGACTGCAGCAGTGACCCTCATGGAGGTTGTAACTTGGAGCTTAAACTCTGAATAACAATAAAACCATACAGACTATTTACTGAGTGCTTTAATACCAGGCTCCGTTCTATAAAATACACCTACACTATATTATTTAACACTAAACAAAGCCTCTGTGCTCTTGTTATCTTTGTGTTATAGACAAGAAAGCTGAGAAAGAAAGATGCTTGAGATCAGAAGCTACTAGGTACAGGACCCAGACCCTTGGATCCAGACACACTGTACCACCACCAGTGTTCTCTCTAGCTGCAGTGTCAAGGCAGGGAATGGGGTTGTTGTGGGCACCATCACTCGTTTGTAAATAACAACCATATATTCATTGGTGAGAGGTGCAAATTACCAAGGCTCATTCCAAACATATCGGCTAGGCACATGCTATATTTAAGACCCTTTACTACAGAATAAAAGCCTTAAGAAGCTTAAAATCTAAATTGAGTATTATTCACAAGCAAAGATCTCTATGGTATCATTCTTCAATATTACGGAAGGTATGAAAAATCAGTTATCTCAGGAAAAAGCAAGACTCTGCTCCCAAGTGCCCAGAAAAGATTATTTCCTTCTGAATGCAGCAAGGTGCTTCCATCCAGGTGGGAAACCACCAAATCTTTGCTCTGACAATAACCTAAGAACACAGCTAAATCAAGATCCAGAATGAGTCCAGTTGCAGCGCAAAAGAGTAGGTCACTTCAAACTACTTTTTTCCTGATCACCATTTGTCAGCATTAACTAGAGTTAACACCACTTTATAGAACTGAAGATTGCATTTTTGTCCAGATGCTTCCTTCTGTGTGTATATGTCGTTTGAGCCCTTTTTTCACTAGAAATTTTTTGAAAGTTAGACTATAGATCTTTATGTTTCATGTGGAATGAACTCAGCACTAAAGTAAAAAAGGTTTTTCTAAATGCCCTTTCCCCTTTCTCATCCCAGCATATTTGATCCTTCCATTTTGGAAACTTTCTAAAGCATTTTGGACTGTTTAATAAATCAAAAACCTTGTTTTTTAACATTTTCAACGATCAGGCAACTCACGCCTGTTAGGCAAACATGACTATCTATCTGTAATCTCAGCTGTGGCAAGTATTTCTGTCTGTCAAGTTACATATTTCTAATGTTTTGTGCTCAATAAAATAAAAAGTACAATTTTTTAAGACCTTTAGCCTTTTAACATTTATTTGGTACACATGTTTTCTATTCTTTTTTATCTGAACACAGCATATTCCTTTGAGCTGTGTAAGATGCCTGAGAGGGTCATGGGTATTTAAAGAAGTACAAAAAAAAAAAAAAAATAGTTGTTCTTTATAACAGTTTACTGACAGGCATCCAGACTGCAACAAAGCTGAAGCCTGTTTTATGTCTTAAAATATCACATTCTTAACCTTCTATGTTCACAATTGGAGGCAATGTGGTCATGGGATTTTGCTGCCAGACACATCAAAGTTTTAGGTTCGATCTTCATTTTTCTAAGCTTCACTTGACTATAAAATGTGAGTACAATTAAAGTAAAATTGTGCTGTGTAAAAGATAAAAATAAAATATGTAAATTGCCAGGCCCAGTACTTGGAACTTGATAAATGCTCAACACGCTTTTCCTTTCCTTCTCCCTGTGGCAGGGATGTGGGACCACACCCCACACACGCGCGCGCGCACGCGCGCCCCTCTATTTAGGCTATTTTAATTGCTTTTAATTTATGCATACATTTGATTTAAGAGCATCTATTCCCAACTTACTTTTGACAGCTGCTTACATAAACCAAAATTTGAAAAAAAAAAAAAAAAGGAATGTACTGTAGCAGGAATTGATCCAGAAAGACTGAAGTTGTCATAAGTAATAGTCATTATTTTGCCTTTAGTAAATATCAGGGTAAGAGCTAAATACTTTCCTACTGTATTGTATTTAATACTCACAACATCCCTCTGAATTAGACTTATTTAAATGAATTTATAAGGAAATTATTATTTAAAAAATGAAACAGAGGTTCAGAATTGTGAGGCTATCTTCCCAAGGTCACTCAGCAGTTATAGAACTGTGGTTTGTAGGTGGGTTGCTGTTTCCCAAATACTGACATTTAATTGCCTTGCTCTTTGCTCAAGTTAAATATTTACAGGTACATTTGGGGGCTATTTTCCAGACAATAGGCTTTAAACCATTTGTTGGTTAGGAGCTATTAGATAATGTCCCAGGAGAACTTCTGTAAAACCTCTGAAGTTCAAAGTAAATCTACTCTCTACATATTTTGACCACATTGCAAAAATATGATTTAATAAAAGTCTCAGTGTTCCTTCTTAATCCTATCACTTCTGATACAGTTACAAAGATCACCTACTTTGAAATTCATTAAAAACTTTGGAATATTGGATGGTTTAAAGGAGTTTATAAAAATTAGCCACCTACCAGCTGTGCAATCCTACTCATTCTCTAAAAATTAGTCAAATCACTAATACTAATTTTAGACCTATTGGATGACTATGGTAATAATTTATTTACGTCTTTGAAATGCTTTCACACATTATTTTATCCTCAAATAATCTTGTGAATAACTGCAGAAATTTTACTCTCTTAGAACTTCCAGTCAAGAGAATGAGTCTAAATCACACTTTTACAGATATGCAGACTGAGGCCCCTACAAGTCCATTTGCGCAGGTCATAAAGCCAGTGCGTGGTGAGGCTGGGGGCAGTCATCGGAAGAGGTCAGGATTTTTCCGCATCATGGAGCCTGAGCCATCCACACTCAATTATTGTGGATTTTTAAGTACATTTTCAAATGGGTTAAAAGGAACCTTTCAACAGTCAAACTATACTCTGCATTACATTTAGTAGGCTGATAATATTAACTGGTTAAGTGAACATTAATAGCCATCATCATTTATACACCAACTCATCCCTTTAATCACTAGGGATGGAGTCACAGAATAGGAAGATGAGGCAGCATTAACAGAAAAAGAAAGATTGTGTGTGGACATTTAAATCACAAACTTGTGTTCAAATTTTTTTGCCACTTCTGAGTTAGGTAACCTCAAGCAAGTTACATGCAAAATATTTCAGAAATGTCTTCAATGATCAGAGACAGTGAAGATCTACGCTTTCTGTTTCAAAGAGCTGGGGACCGTGAGGGAATGTTATTGCCTTTTCTAACCAGGACACCATGTTCAAGACCCTCTTTTAAAGAAGTTCACTATTTTATTAACAGCAGCAAAGTGGTTTATCCCTATAAGAGATCGCCTTCAATGGTGCCACACCATCAACTGCAAACTACAGTGGAGTTAAATTAAAACTCATCCAGTCCGAACCAAAATGGGATAAATGAGAAAACATGAACTCTCTGTGTGGCACTGTTGGCTTCCCTTTGTGCAAGTAGGCTGACCTCCACTGATGAAATTTTGTAGTAAGAATACAAATTCACTTAATTTCTTTCTTTACAGGAGTAACAACTGTGCTCACCATGACAACTCTGAGCATCAGTGCCAGAAACTCCCTCCCGAAGGTGGCGTATGCAACTGCTATGGACTGGTTTATTGCAGTGTGCTACGCCTTTGTGTTCTCGGCTCTGATTGAGTTTGCCACCGTAAACTATTTCACCAAGAGAGGTTATGCCTGGGATGGAAAAAGTGTGGTTCCAGAAAAGGTAAATGCTTTCATATCCCCTGTGGTATGGCACTGGTGTCTTTTTAAATGTATTAGATAAGATGTTTGAACTTGAGGGCATGGATGAAGAATGTGGACAGGGGTAATTGGAATTCTTTTTCCTTATGTTATAAATGATTAAGTGCTATGATAATTTTGTTATTGTTAACGAGAGGTTGTTTGAGTGGATAGATGTGCAAAGTAGATGAAGGAGATAAAGGAGAGACACAAAAGTTAATATTTCTACTCAAATATGCTCTTCTGTGGTCTCTATTGATCTGAGAAGAGTTTTAATAAGCCTAACATTAGGAGCAGATAAACTTACACCATTATAATTTTTGTAACTTGAAAATCATAGGCTTTTGGTTACTTTTTAAACCTAATCCTTTTGGTCATAAATATCATTACTATAATGCCCTAATTGAATTGTGTTTGCAAAATGCATGACCTCCAATCACCAGCGAAGCAAAGGGCAGGAAACATTTTCTCTTTCCAAAGCAGAGGTTTGCATTACGGGTCATAACACAGAGAAATCACAGAAAAGTTCTTCATTGTAGAAAATTACCAAGTCAAGAGTATCACTGTTGTCCTCAGTTAGAACCTATGTTAGAGTGGATCTGAAAGCATGGTTGGAGAAGAGGATATTTCTACTCTGAGGAATGAAGGAAAATACATATGTCAAAATGCAAGGGAGCCTTGGGATCGCAGGAAGAAGGGCAAAGTCAGAGACTCCGAAGCTGTGAAACACCCAAAAGTAGCCTAGGGGGATCCGCTCGGCAGCAGCCTTAAAAAATCTCACTCCTCAGAGCATTAGTCTCTTGTGATAGTGCCCGAAAATACGGTTCGGTGGTCAAACGCACTTGAAAAGAAAACATGCTGCCAAGGTGAGGCTGTCTGAGATTTACCCCTTGGCCACAGACGAGTCAGAGGGTGTAATACAAATCTCATTCTCACATTCAGAGAAGACGAAGAACATTTTTTTTTTTTGATACCAGGGTAGTGTTTTCAAGGTAGTTACGTTTTCAATATCTAATAAAGCGCAACTTGAAAATAAAATGCAATTTCCCATAGCATCATCACAATTATCAAGTGAGTATATGGTAGTCTGCTTATGATCCATCCTTACTGGTAAATTGCTCAAAGAAATACCAACTTCTTAAAGAATACAGGGGAACTCAACATTTTCAGAAAGGAAAAAACCTAATAATTATTATTTCCTGATAGGCCAGATAGGTATTTCCAAATACTGTATTCAATATGATGTTGCCAAAAAAAAAGAAGCACTTAACTTCAGAATTCTTAGTACTGGAGTATTATGATAAATTGGCACAGGGAGAGATGAAATCTCCACAAACGTTTTCTTTGAAGACTATTCATTTCAGCTTACCCAGTAGAGCATCTGTTACTCAACAAGTTTTGGTTAGACTGGAACCCTTTGCCTGTCTTCAACACCGGAATATATTATACATTTTATCTGACGGACATAACAAGCTTTTTAATGTATCCTTTAACATTAAAACTGTCATTTTAAAAAAAGATTTTATTTATTTACTTTTAGAGAGAGGGGAAGGGAGGGAGAAAGACAGGAAGAGAAAAACATCAATGTGTGGTTGCCTATCTTGCATCCCCAACTGGGGATCTGGGCCACAACCCAGGCATGTGCCCTGACTGGGAATCGAATCAGTGACCCTTTGGTTTGCAAGCCAGCACTCAACCCACCGAGCCACTCCGGCCAGGGCAAAACTGTCATTTTTTGAGAAATGAACTCAATATAAGGTTAGTTTGGTTGTTTAACTGTGTTGAAATAAATCGTGTCAATTTTTGACCTGTACTCAGCTGGACTACATTCAGAGAGAATCACTTTTACTTAATTATGGAAATTTCTGTCACTCCTCATAAACTTGACCAGCTCAGCTTTCACTGCAAATGAGTGTATACTTGGTGTAAGAGGACCTATTTTAATGAAGTAACACTAGAAAAAAGAACAATATATTTTTTTTAAGTCCCAAAGTATGCTTAAGGATTTGGAGAGGAGAAAAAGTAGCAGATGGAGGACAGAACTGTAAAATAAATAAATTAATCTGTTATAATTCCTGACTATTGTTCCTTGTGAAAAGAACCAGGTCTTCTAGAAATAATAATTCATTCTAATCCAATAATTTAAGAGTACAAATTATTCAGAGAGTATTGCATCTGGTAACTCAAGGTTAGCTGCTCATCAGTATTATCTGGGTAGGTTTTTTTCAATGTCAATAACCAGGCACAAATACCACGGAATCCTAATCAAAATATGAGATTGTGTCCAAGACATTGCACTTAAAAATTTTTTAACTGGTAATTTACTGTACACAAAACAATGAGAACCATTCTTACAGACTATTGCTTTCCAGCATAAATATCAGCGAACTGCAAATGTCAGCCAGATATGTAATTTGAAATTCTCTAGTAACTTCATTTTTGAAGTATAAACCAATGAAATTAAGTTTAATAATATACTTTAGCCAATACATCAAAAATATTATCTTCACAACATGCAAACCATACAAAATATTAAGGAGATATACTGCATTCTCTTTTTCACCTACTAAGTCTTCCAAATCCTACGTGCACTTTTTACTTACAGCGCATCACCAATCAGAATGGCTACATTTTACTGCTCAGTAGCCCCAAATGGCTGTTGGCAATAGTACTGGGCCACACAGCTATAAACAAAGATCTACTCAATGTTTTAAAAATGTCTATATGAGAGAAACCCTAAGAAATACTGCAGTTGTCAATTAATGCACAGATATCATCGATGAGCAGCTAACATTGAATGAGAATTGAATTCAGGATACTCTTGAATAATTCTGCTTTATCATTTGCCCACCTGAAACGTGGGGAGAAGGGATAAATAGTAATTGGTTCAGCAATTTATTGCTGAAAAACAAGGCACGCCAAGACTTAGTGACCTAAAATAACAACCAAGCAGTTGGGGCTGGGAGCAGCCCTGGTGGCACTTCCATTAGTCTGGCCTGGGCTCACTCATGTGGCTGCAGTTCACTGCAGATTCCATCAGGACGAGGAGATCCACAATGGCCTCTGTCACACGCCTGGCACTGCTGCTGGCTGGGCCTCTCACATGGTCTCCGTCACTCCACAGTCCAGTCCAGGCAACCTCACGTGGCAGAGGCATGATTCCAGAGGGTAACGACCGAGTCTGCAGAGCCCGTTGCTGGCAGGCTCCTAAACTGGGACAGCATCACTCTATCCAAAGTCACAAGTCCTTTCTAGATTCAATGTGTGGGGAAATAGACTTCGCCTCTTCATAGGAAAACTGGGAAAATATTGTCTGCATTTTTTCCAGCTTTATCAAGATATAATCAACACATATCACTGCAGAAGTTTAAGTGTACAATGTGGTTGATTTGGCACATTTATATATTGTGAATTGATTACCACCATAGGCTACCATCTCCTTCCTGTCGCACGGTTAGTTACCACTTCTTTTTGTGGTGAAAACATTTAACTTCTGCTCTCTAGCAACATTCAGTTAGATGATCCAGTATTATTAGCTATAATCTCCAAGCTGCACAGTAGATTTCCCAAACTATTAATCTTGTAACTGGATACTGTTGTCTGCATTTTCATTTTATCCCAATAATACAGTCATAAATTATATTTCTTAAATTTTAAAGAAAGCACAGACTTAGTTTCCAAGGCAAAGGTCATTTTACTCAGCAAATCATAAATCTGCTTCTCTCACAGTTTACTAAACAAAATGCTTTTACTCTTTCTACAGCCAAAGAAAGTGAAGGACCCTCTTATTAAGAAAAACAACACTTATGCTCCAACAGCAACCAGCTACACCCCTAATTTGGCCAGGGGTGACCCAGGCTTAGCCACCATTGCTAAAAGTGCAACCATAGAGCCAAAAGAAGTCAAGCCAGAGACAAAACCACCAGAACCCAAGAAAACCTTTAATAGTGTCAGCAAAATTGACCGGCTGTCAAGAATAGCCTTCCCGCTGCTATTTGGGATCTTTAACTTGGTCTACTGGGCTACGTATCTAAACAGAGAGCCTCAGCTCAAAGCCCCCACCCCGCATCAATAGGTCCTTTGATTCACATTCTGTTGTTCAATCCTCTGCGCTGGAAATTGCTTTCTGTTCTCAACGCAGTAATTCCCATCTGCTTTATTGCCTCTGTCTTAAGAATTTGAAGGTTTTCTTATTTCCACAACTCATACAAGAACAACAGACCCCTGTTGGGCAGTCCCGAGCAGAGCAGAGCAGAGCAGAGCAGACAGCTGAAAGACGGGTTTCTGAGAGAGAGGGGGAGAGAGAGAGGGAGGGGGGAGAGAGAGACAGAGAGAGAGAAAAAGAGAGAGAGAGAGAGAGAGAGAGAAAGCGAGCAAAAATAACAACAGAGGGGACAGAATGAAAAAGAGAGGGAAGAAGGGGGATGCAGTTCCAAAGATAGGAGGAAAAGTAGAAGAAAAATAAAACTTAACTATAACTCTAGATTATTTGTAGATATATATTTCCAAATATTCTAAAAAAAAAGAAGATATTATATATGTCAAAATATTTTTATGTGAAGGTGTTTAAAAGAGTAAACTATAAATGTTTAATGAAGAAAATTTTCAAAGAATTTATGTCTTTATTGCACAAACTATGGTGTGCTTACATTTTTGTTCTGTTTTTTAAACTGATGTCTAACTTTAACATTTTTGTTTCCAAAGCGAAAGACTCCATTCTTTCTCCTGTTACAAATGCCTAACATGTTATTTTGTTGCTAAATGCTATTTTAAAATTCGTGGAAATTGCATAGGCAAAGGAGAGCACATTCCCTCGCTGTAGAGCACATTTAATCCAACGGAGAGAAACGCTCTAAATACGCTATTTCACTATCACCTGAGCTTTCATCACTGGACTTGATGAGGGGCCATTTTTAACAAAGATATACATGCAGTAAAAACCAAAAAATAAATAAATAACATAACAAAACTAAAAGATTCCCTTCCTTATCATGTCTATTTCCAGATAGCACATGGGTCCAATAATCACTCCATTCTCATTATAAAGATGTTTTAGACGGGCAAAAATATTTTGCAAGCTCTAGAATTGTTGAATGTATTCTTTTATATAACAGTACATCAAAAGCTTTAGATTGAAATTTATGACTAGTGAACAAAAATAGAATATTTAAATTATATATGTAAATATACAGCATGAGATTGTACATTTTTTACTTTTTTTAAAGTTGTGTTCTTAAAATATTGTATAAGACTCACCGCTGTTAGCTGTTAGAATGTTAAGTGCTATGGAAATACTTTTACAGCCTGCATTTAAGATCAGAACAGCTTGTAGGAATCAGATGGAACTTCAAATACATGGGCATAAAGTTCATGTATGTATAGAATGCTTACAATTTCAAACTGTTGTCTGGTGTACAGCAGTAAATCAGTTGCTATCTGCTCATGTCCTGCCATATTTCCCTAAATTAGGCTCTTGTAATATAGAAAGAAAATGGGAAAGCATTAGTGAGAGCTAGAAAATCAACTGTATATTACTGCTATCTTTGCTAATATCAACTATTTCAATAAGTGTTGTACCATATGTAGCACCAAATATAAAAATACATGAAAGAATGTATAGGAAATAGCTTTTATTGAGTAATATTATTACATCTCATTTATACTGTAGCAATATATTTGTAGGTATACTATGTAAGGGCTTTAACTACAAGAGGTCCATTAATACTCCCTATGAAAATTCTAGTACATTTCATTACTTCCCAGATATTTCAGAGATAAATATTTATGCAGAAGGTATTTTTGAAGTCTCCTTTTGTCTGATAAGAGTTTCAGAGATGTTTAAAATTAGCATCCAGAATCCACAGGTCATGGTCTAGGAAACACATTTGGAATACCAAAACATACACCTGTCAGCATAATTGCCAGATGAGGCAGTTGGGATCCATATACAAGTTTGGAGCAATGTTTTTCTCAAAAAGCTGCTATCCAATGATGCAGGAAAATACGTTGTGTTTTCCTAAACAAACTCTGGTTTTCTTTTTAAATGTGCTTTATTGTTTGATTTGGTCCTGCCTAAATTTCATGAACTAGGCCAATAAAGGCTGAACGAGGAAGTTCATGCTCTGGTATCTTCTGTAGATATCATGTACAGGAAATAAAGTAAAATATGGCTCTAGCTTCTGTGTTGCTGTTTATCTTGTTATTTTTTGACGTTAATCTAATGTATTTATTAAGAGCATTTTATCTTCCAGACTTGTCATAGCTAACATTCGGTCTGTATTTTGCTCATTAGATGTGAATATTTCTTATTAGTCTGCCTTCTGCTATGCAATGACTGCATTTCTATCATTTCTTAGTTTGTTGGTATATGTGAATAGTATTCTATTGTATTAATTGATTGCATAATTTATCAAAGACAAATTGTTCTATGTAGCTTTTCTACAGTGCTTTGCTAAACCATGTAATACTGGTTAAGTCTTCCTTGAAAATAAAGTTACACTCTTATAGAGGACAGTTCCTGTTTACTCCCAGGAATATTTTTTAAAAGATGACACTGAATGTTTATTGCACATTAGTGCAGTGAAGTGGCAATAAAACCTAATATGAATCGGGGTTGTTTATGGCAGATGCATGTATTGCTTTACAGAGTTTAGCAAAAGCTCTTAATTTTATGTCATACTGTATTCTATTACAATAATAAAGCTAACATTATTCAATAACAAGACAGAATGCTTGACTCTTCTTTCATATTATCAATAGGACCTTCCACTTCCCTGTTTTAAAACATTTTCGGGTAAGAGCACCTAAAAGTCCCAAGTGCTAGCAGGAACTTGGGCTACACAGAAGATTTTTGAAGATGTTATCAGTAGTATGATCCTAACCTATCATTTTAAATAAATCACTTTTAAAAAGAATTATTAAGCACCTGGTATCTAATGTTACCAGTAGAACTTGAATTCAAAATCCATAAAATGTAAACTGAACAGAATCAAAATGCTTCAATGAAAGTAGAGTTTGTTCACATCTATTGTTAACGCAGCAAGTTTGTTTTCAGACCTACTCTGAAGAGGCTGGGGTGACTGCTTTGGAGGAGGAGTCTGGGCATTGTAGTTTTATTCAAATGCTCCCCTCAGAACTATTCCACTCCTTAATGTTTCTATAATCACAAAGTCAGATTAAAGTACACAATACTTATAATTATGTGAAAGACAAGAGAAAAATCATTTAAATTACAGGCATAAAACCATATCTGATTTTTATAGACAAAACCACATGAGGCAAAATCTTTGTGTATCAATGGTGGTCAGGAGAAAGCAAAGTAAATTGTATTCTATGGATAAAACATGCATTTTCCTAAAAAGCTATTCAGGACTTAGCAAAATTAATAATTTTAAAATCCTCCTACTCACCTGACTGATTCAACCCAAATAAAACTGCCATTTGTAAACTAGCTAAACCATCACATTCATT
Organism: Mormoops blainvillei; assembly: GCA_004026545.1. NCBI lineage: Eukaryota > Metazoa > Chordata > Mammalia > Chiroptera > Mormoopidae > Mormoops > Mormoops blainvillei. The sequence goes on from PVJD01001134.1 coordinate 225,550, forward strand.
GATTTCTTGGCTCTCCTAGAATGTAGTGAATGTTGATTATTTAGGCTATCAAATGACATCCATGCCAAGGCTCACCATAATAATTATCTGAGGAATCAAACTAAGGATGAACTTGGCATTATTGCTGACCATCTGTTTGAATTTCATTATACCTGTTTGTTAAGACCTTCTGTTGGAGTTTTCTAAAATCTATCCAGCTTTTGTAAACAAGAACAATTACCTGACTTGATTATATTATAGCCATAATTTAGTAAAATAAATTAACTACAAATGTTATTTTAGTTTAACTAAATCTACTAACATTGCTGAATCTCTACCCTGTGTTAAGTATTGTGCTAGATGACAGAAATGTGGAGATAAATTATTTCATGACCTTTTTCATTAAGAAAATCACAGTCTGATGAGAAAGGAAGACAATATAAATATTGTGAGAAAAGTAGAAGACAAGAAACACATAACAGGGATACCTTGCCACTCTTCATAAAGTTATATAATTGAGTCTGTAGGAACTAATGTCTAAGGTGAAAACAAAATATAAGTGAAGTGGCCCTGGACCACAAGTCAGTGGACTTGAGACACAGTATCAGCCCAGTGAGATTTTAGCCATTTAATCACTAACATTTGAGACCCATAGGTCCTTTAGCTAATGTGGCAGGTATTGAGATAACAGAGATAAAGATGAGAGTATACTCTTGGAAATTTCATAATGTCAGAGAGAATCCGAGTGAACCTAAAGTTACAACACATTACACAACAGGTACAACCACCAATAAATAGGGATTTATTATACTTGCCAAGTGGTATGATGGGATTCTTCACATGAAAGTGTGAGCTATGTTTTCAAGGATAATTCAACATTTATCAGGCACTTTAGAGTTGCAGATGGTTGCTGGTGAGAAGGGGCAGACTTTTCATTCAAAGATAACAATACATTAAACCTAACTCAAGTGTCACAAAGGCTGTTTCTGGGAAACGAGCATATATGTGTGAACTAGGCCCAGTGTGACACCAAAGGAAGCACTGGGGACTATGCAGACAATTTATGCCCAGTCTCTTTAGCCTCAGCTCCAGCCATTCGGTGCCATGTGGAGAAAGGAGCTAAGCTATGTATTGCTACATATTCTAATGTTACAGAAAAATACTTGATATTGAAATTTATAGTTTTCAATTGTGAAACTACACTATCAAGCATAATATATGAACCAGCTAAATTCAGCTAATACAACTAGTGATCTCTGTTTTTAGAATGTCTATACAGATTCATACATTCATTTGATCATCATTAATTGAGCAGCTGTATTATGTTTGGTGTTAGGGTTATTTCACAGACAAAGGGAAGGTAGCCGTCCTCATCGGCAAACTTCAAAACTGTATTTAAGCCCATGCTAATTATCTATATTTTCATAAGTTACATTATTTATCAATAAAACACTTATAGTCTATAGAGAGGTTAAAGCTTCCATGAGGTTGTAAAATGTTAAGGTTCTTTTTGCTTTTGGTAGATAATTTACCTTTCTCTAACTATAACATGTAGCACACATTACTAAAAAAAGATGATTTCTTCATTAGTTGTCCATCAAAGTATAATTATGCATATTACATTCTCTGACTCTTATTATAAGCACTGTGGTTACAGAAAAAGAAATTCATAAAGGCCTGTTGATTTGCCTAAAACACTGAAAGTAAGTGATGTTGCTAATTTTTTTAAAAAATGTACTTCAGTATAAAGCTGATATTTTCAAAACTCACCTTTAAATTTATACTGAATTTCCTTGACTGATGGTGTAAGTTTTATTTTAAAAATTAATGATCTTCTAAAATATCACATACAATATGAAAAGGACAGACATTTCATGTCAATAAGAAAAGTCATCCTAATAAGGAAAACTCATCCTAAATAAGCTAGAGATGAAGAGGGCAGCCCATCACGGACACTTCGGTATTCTCTGACATTCTTTGGTACAGCTGATATTCTGCCATGTTAGCAGGAAGAGCATGGCCACTGGAATTAGAGATCTCACTTTATATACTGACTTGGGCCACTGAGCAGTTCCTTTTGAAACTCACTCTTGCAGGAAAGAAGAGTAGTGATAATAATGTGGACCGACTAGAAGGACAGAATAGGGCCTGCACAAACCCACCCCCCACAATCAAAGACAGAACTCGACAGGCCTGAAGGAGTGATTTCAGGGTTACCGAAATCAACCAAAGCCGTACAGCGAAGTAAGAGGGTTTTATTCAAAAAACACTACTGAAGCTTTTGTAAGAATGTCTATGTGTAATGTTTTCACCTGGGATTGTGCCCATGACCTCTTCTGCTCCATTTCTGCAATAATGCTACCAGGGAAGGATGAGCTGTGTAAGCAAAAACCCTCCTCACTGAGGACTTCTTACGCCATTTGGGGCAAAGCATGAAAAAGTCCCATACCCACGGAAACGGATGGAAACGGCAGCAACCTCACAGGCAAATAAAGAGAAAGGTCAACGCCGAAGGTGGCCAGAAGTCATGATCCTGATGAGACCAAAAACAAAACAAAACAAAACAAAAATCAGTGGCAGAAGATCCAGAAATGGACGTTTAACAGGAAAGCTGAGGAAAATAAGGCACCCAGAGTAGGCTAACTTGAAAAAAGTACACTAGCCTCCCCTTCTCCGTGGTTTTGCTTTCCGTGGTTTCAGTTACCCTCAACCCCCTGCAGTCCGAAAACAGTAATGGAAAATTCCAGAAATAAACAATTCAGAACTTTTAAATTGTGCACCGTTCTGAGCAGCATGATTAAATCTTATGTTGTCCTGCCCCAGCCCACCCAGGATGTGAATCATCCCTTTATCCAGGGATGATTTATACCAACACTGTGCATGCTCCCCACCCTGTAGTCACTTAGTAGCGTGTGAGTTATCAGACCGCCTGTCAAAGTACCGCCAGTGCTTCTGTTCAGGTCGCCCTTGTTTCACTTCATGATGGCCCCAAGTGCAGGAACAGTAATGTGCAAATTCAAAGATGCCAAAGAGGAGCCATGAAGGGTTACCTCTAAGTGAAAAGGTAGACATTCTCAACTTCATAAGGAAAGAAAAAAAAAACATATGCTGAGGTTGCTAGGATCTATTGCAAGAACCAAATATTTTACCCACAAAATTCTGAACAAAGAAATTTCTGCTAGTTTGCTGTAAGAAACCACGTTCACGTAACTTTTATTATAGCATATTCTTATAATTGTTCTATTTTATTATTAATCTCTTAATGTGCCTAATTTATAAATTAAATTTTATCACAGATATGTATGTGTAGGAAAAAACATAGCACATATAGGGTTTCATGCTCTGTGGTTTCAGACATCCACTGCAGGTCTTGGAATGTATGCCCCAAAGATAAACTAGAACTACTGTAAAATTATAATGTTCAAGTGATGAAATAAGCTACATTCAAATAATGTAGGACAATATTATGACGATGATACACTCAAGAGGGAATATCAATAAGCAGATGAAAATCATTTAAAGAGTAAATCTAAAGGACTTGGAAATAAGAATAATTAAAAATTACCAGAGCAGCTCAAAAGCATTATCTGAGATGTTATTTTATTATTTGCATGTGGTACCAATGTAACTCACAACTTACGCTTATTGATTTGTTGTTTTTATTTCAGAAACTAAAATAATAGTATGAGAGTGTGAGGAAGGTTGGTGGAAAACTAAAGATTTAAACAATAAAGTATGATTTTACTAGGGAAAGTATATATATTTTGCTGACAATGACAAGGAATTAAAAATTTTATTGAAATAAACCTGGAGATTTTATCTTATTCAATATAAGACCAGTAACTATAACAAACTCCCCCACAAAGGAAAAGTGAGTAAAAATAAAATGAAGAAATAAACTTGTTAAAACAGAGGTTTTCCTTACATCATAGAACTCGAATATTTTAGAAAATTAAATTGCTTTGTCCTTTAAGGAGGAAACTCAATTTCAGATATTATAAATGAGACTATACTTTCCCCTCTGCATTTACAGAACAGCTATTAATTGTAGGTCAAGAAGTAACATTTGCTCCCGCTATTTGTAGCTATCTCTACCTTACCCATTAGCTCTAGTTTTCAACAGATGAACAGGGAAATGTCCCTGGATATCACAATTATAAATTTTTACAGCCCTGAGTGCTGAAGTGTAATTTGCGCTCAGAGGGATCTCGTTTTCAAGGGCGGCCAGTGCGCGCATCACAATGAAACACTGCCTGATGTTCCCAACCGTGAATGGTCTGAAGCAACACTGCTGAACACAATTTGGGTTTCTGGAGTCACAATTATCTAGGAGTGAGGGGTGCGATAGGCTCTCTTCAAATTACTGTGGAGCATTTCTCTTTAACGAAGTTATCCAAGTACTAAAAGCTAAACGTTTAAAATTGTTTTTGTTAATATCAGTGACTCTCAACAGTCCTATTTCTGCACAAACTACCACTGGGAGTTGGGGAACTGACATGTGGGAACTGAATCCACATACTGGGGGTCAGTGGTCCACATAAGTTCACCTTTTTCCCTTTATGGTCAATGCAAAAATAGAAAGAAATAAACAAAAACAACATACAAAACCTGTTTTTAAATTCAAGCCTTTGGTAGTACTGGTTAAAGGAATATTCTCCAGAACATTTTTGATTCAACAAATATTTTCTTGACTTAGAAATTATTCAAAAGTAAGACCAAAGTGATATATGCCCCAAAGAAAAGGGTCTTTGTCTTCTCAACAAGTTTTAGCCAGTGCCCCAGAAAAAAGTCCAATCTTGATGTTCAGTAACATGTGTATTCCATGGATCTTAAATAAAATTTTCCACAGGAAAATAAACCATTGTACAATATTACAGCAATAATAATCACTAATTAATAACTCTCAATAATGTATTGCTTTCTTAGTGTCAGAAATTACACCATATGGTTTTCACATATTATCTAATTCTCATACTTTACATGAGACTTAACTATCTATCTGCAAGATGTGTTTCAAATGCTTACCAAAATCATTCCTTTTTCTAAATGAAAAGAAGTATTTTTTTCTGTCTATCCTGCACTTTGTTCTCATAAATTGATCTTTCATAAGAAAAATGGGCCAGTAGTTTGCACTAATCAGTGTAATATTTATATTCTAATATACAGTTTAGTAATTTTTTCATGTTAAGGGAAAAGTTGGTATTGTAACTCTAACTTTTGACAGAATGCATAAGAGACTCATAAATGACTTGATAAGGATGTATAAATTCAAATAAATAATCCCAGAAGAGCCTGCCAGACGTGAAGAGATAAGACCTGAGTTTTGACTGGATACCTTTCTATGAGCTTTCCATGGATAGAAGTTGGGATTTAGAAATATCCTAATGCCAACTATTAGAAAATATTTCTTATTGATACACCCAATTATTTTTAAGCCAACAAAATAAATTCCAAATATCCATGACTGGTAAATGTAATTTGAGCTACTATTTGCATGGAAAGTATAATTATATGAAATTTCTTGATATAATCAAAGGATCTTTTCTAGCTTCTTCTCCCTAATCTAGTATCAACAATAAAGTTCAGTTGTTTTAGTAACATTGATATTGATGCATTATTTAGCCAGAAATGTGAATAAGGCATCTGGGAAACTGCATTGGCTGGGGAGTTGAGATTGCATTTCAGATACCACCTCTGCCATAAACTGCAAATTGGCAACTCACACGTCTGTGCTTTAGTGACTTCATCTATGAAATGAGACTCTTGTCCAGGGTGTAACTTAGATATGTAAAGAAAGACTGGCAACAGTAAATGAAAAAGGAACAATGAATAATGGTAGTAGATGAAGCTGTGGTTGGGATGGAAGAAGTAGATGTCCACAGTTGTTGTTTTCTTTTTATTTTAATTTTCTTGTATATGTATATTTTTTCAGTTTTATTGAGATAGGAAAATCTGGCAACACGAGACTTGCGCTCTGCAAGGCGACAGTGGAAAGAAGGTAAGTGGCTGCTGACCCTTCTGGGTCGGGCATGAGCCTTGCAGGCCTTCGTAACCTTGTCACCCTCTACTGTGCTGTCCGTCCCTCTCACCCAGACACAGGCCTGACTTCAGTAACTCATACTCTGTTTCTCAACTTCACGGGCATGTGGGTGCCCCTAAAGCATGCGTGCATCTCAATGGGAACGGAGCTGTTAGGCACTTGGTGCAGTGCCTCCTTTCTACATCTGGGTATTTAACTCTGTCTCTTTCTTAGATTTGGGGAAATAACTATGTATGTGTATGTGTATGTGTATGTGTATGTGTATGTGTATGTGTATGTGTGTGCTACGTAGTGTGTGAGTCTGTTTGTATCCATCTCCCTCTCTTTCTTTTGATACATAAACAGAGTGAGATACACACACACACACATATGGTTGCTACCTCCCAAATAGTCCCTCCTATTTGCAGAACCTAGTAAAAAAGAGGGTAAAACGCAGAGCAGAGATGGTGCAATATTTTTTGTGGTCTAAAACTGTAACATGCCCATAGGTGATCTTGATTCTAAATGAACATTTTCAAGACCTAATGACTTCTTGTGTTGCCAATGACACCTGCATTTTTTAAAGTAAAGAAAGGGCAAATCCTCCATATTGGCATCCCTGGCTTTCAGGTACCTGTTTGCTTTGTTGTTGCCAAAGGTTATTGGGACAAAGCAGAAATGACAGGTTGTCTAGAGACCAGAGCGCTGCTAGCAGCCCACGGCAGTCCGGGCGGCGCCAGGGAGCGACCTTGCCCAAGCTGCCAGGCCCTGTGCTCTTTAATCAGGACTGCTAAATGATGCAGGTGGCACGGAGGCTGGGTGTCCTGGTATAACACAGGAGAAGTGAGTGAAAACTCTCTTCCACCTGCTCCATCTGGCTCTTTGCCATTCAATACAAATGTCTTCATGAGCAAAGGGGACCTGCTTTTGAGAGGTCAAATATCCTCTTTTTAGCCACAAAGATAGTAAATGCAAACCTAAGAAAAAATATCAAACAATAGCAAAAAAGCCTGTTTGTCGAAAGCAGAAATGGTAGAGGTCATCACAAAGCCAAAGATTTCTACAGATCTCACAGGGCAGGCCGGGCGCTTCCCAACGTTCCCTACTGCCTTGGAGAGGGCTGTCTCCTGCATGCGACTGGGCAAGTGCCGGGGCCGAAACTTAACACCCCGGTGAATATCTGCCTTATGGGATACACCTTGACCTCCCTAGTCCTCTCCAATCTCTAAGGCAGAACTTTGGGTTTTGATCAGTTTCTCATTCTTATTTCCTCCCATTTAATTGCAAGTTTGTCTGTCTTCCTCTTTTTCTTCTCTTCACCAGCAACCCAGCCTTCATTTGCCTTGCCCGGCACCCAAAGCCTCAGGCCCTAGTCTGTGCACTCCCACCCCACCCGTGCATCCTGAGAGTCTTACCGGCCAAGTAACTTGCCATGGAGTCACCCGTCAGGTAAGATCAATGTTAACCTTACAGCAAAGCTATTACACTGAGTCAGCTACCAGCTCGGCTCTGACTGACTCCAAAAACTGAGCCGTTAACCTCAACATAATTTCACCAAAAACACAGGAAAAGGGGCAAACAGAAGGGACAAAACACAGTGTGAGACTGAGCTCAGGACATCTGGGAAGAATGCTACTTCGGCCATCCCCAGAGGACAGGCAAGCTTTGAAGAGGTAGGCAGGAAGTAATGATCATCACGGTGGGGGCGAGGGGGGCACCATGGACAAAGGTTCCCACTGAGAAACGACAAGGGCAGTGTGAGAACAACGAGGCAAAATGGGTTGTGTAAGCCTTTTTTTTTTTTAATGGGAGAGCAATGAAGTTTACACTGTAAGGTCATGCTTCTAAAATCATGTATCTTGAAGTTTGCATTATTTCCATCATGAAGGGAGGGCAGTGCTTATGAGTATGGATTCTACTTTGGAGAAATTGAAATTCAAATTTCCTCTGGTACTACCTATCCCTGTAAACACGGGTAAATCCCATATCCTTTCTAGGTCTTATTTTACTGATTTAAAGTGGAAATAATATTATTTAGATTCCAGATTGACTGGAAAAACTGAATGAGGTAACACATGAAAAAAACAAAGTATAATGCCTAGTACATAGAATTATTCAGAAATTATTATTAATATTTGTTATGCAATCATACAATGTTTCTTGGAGTATCCTTTAGGCTGTATTTACTGTGCTAGGCACTAGAGATAGGAGAATAAAGCTGAGTTCCTATTCTCATGTCATTATCTATTGAAGAAAGTGGAAAGTTAGCCAACAGTGCCAATACCGTGTCACACACAACGTGAATAAGGTAACTACAAAAGCCCTGGGTCTCCCACAGCGCAAGGAGCCGTCCCAGGGGCTGAAGGGGTGAGGAGCTTACTGGATTTATGCCCTGGAGGTCAGGTGACATTCCCAAGATATAGAAGTAATGAGCTGACAAGATTGAGGAAGGACCTTCCAAGCAGAAGGAACAGCAGGTACAGAGGCGTCACAAATAGTTCAGAGGAGCCCGGCCAAACGGTGCACCTGGAGGACACTGCTGTCCAGCCAGGACAGGAGATGAGGCTGGAGGGCTTCCGAAGGCTCTGGCTTTTGTTCAGCACTGATCTGAACAGGGATGGCGGAGGGTGTTGCCCTGCATGTAAAAATCACAAGGAGAGAGAGGCGGGAGGTACGTGCCTCTTACAGTCTCTTGGGACGGTTAAAGGCATGGACTCTGTCGACATTGAGGTTTTGTACTTTTATGCTTGGTTGTTCCCTGTGTGACTCTGGACAAGTTAACTGCAGCAAACCTCATTTTCCTTTCAATAAAATGGGAACAATTTTCTTTTAGAGTTACTACAGAGATTAAGATAATGTGACTAAGCAATTAGCTCAGTGCCTAACCTGTAACAAGAACTCTGTGTTCGCTAGCTCTGCTTATCACTCATTATTTTATTAATGATAATAACTTTGGCTTCAGAGTGTTGGGAAGAGTACCAAAGCCATACCTGTTGCTGTCACACCTCTCTTGCCTAAATAAAATGTGATAATCCATAAAATTTATACTGAAAAAATGAAAACTTAAGCTTGAAAAATGTAACACGATTACAAAAGAGATAGAATTAGAGAAAACCTTGCTTAAAATACCACACATGATAATTTGTCCCTCTTCCCTGTTTCTTCCCCTTTCTGACCTCCTGCTGTCCCCCAATTCTCTTCTCCACTTGCTTTCATGATCCAAGTCCTACGCACAATTTTCTAAATTGTCTTCATCTCTGTACTGTTTGTGGGATGTCCAACCTTTTGGCGTGTCTGGGTCACACTGGAAGAAGAACAGTTGTCTTGGGCCACACATTAAATACACAAACACTAACAAAAACTGATGAGTGAAAAAAGGGTTTTAAGTAAATTTGCGGTTTTGTGTTGGGCCAAATTCATAGCCATCCTGGGCCACATGCAGCCCGCCGGCCGTGGGCTGGACACCCCTGTTCGAGGAAAAGGTTTTATAAAGAAGGCTCAATGCAATAAGTATCCTTTTATAACATGTGGCCCTATTCCCTTAAACACGACCAGTTTTATCAAAGCTGAAAACCTGACACAAAGTTCTTCCAAAAAATTTAGGAGTTGAGTCACTTAAATATTGCTTAAACTAAAATGTCACAATGGAAATATCAGCTAGCATTTGTTAATTTATTACTATATGCCATGTACTGGCTAGTAACTGTACATATAGTATGGTGTGTTCTAATTATTAACTATTTTTACTTATTTGAAAATGGAAGGGCTAAAGTAAATTAGGCCAGCTGGCACAACTAACATGTGACTGATTAATTCAGAGTCTTTGATTTATAAAGAAAACTTAAATTTGATTATGTAACTGAAAATTACGTAAGAAAAAGAAAATACAGAAAATAGAAAAAATAAAAACAGAAAAAATAATATCTTCTGCTGATCGATTGGTGGGCATTTTTGGGCGGGCCCTCTTCTCTTCTCTGGCCCTTGACTTACAAATCTGTAAAGTAAATAGGTATGTCTGAGATATCTTAACAATTTTATGTTTCCATAATTTTATATGAGCCCTCAATAGATTTCTCAGCCCAACTGGTATTTTCTACAACTCCCTGGGAAATTCCTGGAATCATTTAATTCAAAAAGGTAACTAGAGGGTTATAGATTATATCAGTCTATGAATGGAAAATACCTATCACTCCTTCAATCCTCTTCCAAGGCAGATATTGCTAATTAATTACCATACACATTTATGTTAATACTGGATGAGGCCTCATTATCTCACCACAAATCAGAACTGACATGTGAGATAAAAGTTCTTTATCAACACATCTACATAGTGATGAAATGCCACCCTAGAAAAAACCTCATTTCACAAGCACCATTTTGAAATACAAAATGTACAATGCTAGGGACAGAATTTCCTTTTCTTTTTTTGCAACTCCTTGGGTCCTATCTGTCTTCAGGGGCCAAATCAAACTTATGTCCTCCCTGCCTCCCCTGCTTTGTTCTCTTTGTAAGCAGCCAGCGGACTCACAGCGGGGACCATAGTTATACTCAGTTTGGAGCACGATTACACAGTGTCTCATAGAATTAAATGATTTTCTCTTCTATTCATTCATTTACACCCCATTCCACAAATATCTGCTAAGTTGTTTTTATGTACTAGGCATTATGAATAAAATAGGAATAAGGAAGACACAGACTCTACACTTACAGAACTTCCTCTTTCACAGCAAGTAGGCAACGACTGAAAGGTGTCATAAAAGAGTTATAGGAGCCCACAGTAGAAGCATCTGGAATATAAAGGAAGTCCTCCTGGAGAAAATGTAAGTTGAATTCCAAAGGGTACTTAGGAATTAGAGATGTATGGACAAGAGGAATGAGATTTTCATGAGGTGCAAATATCAAGTGCCAGATGAGAAACAACTGGGACATACTGTGAGATTCATGAGAAAAAATGGGAATTAATGAACAACGGAGAATTAATTCCCAGATGCAAAATGGGGAATGAGGGATGAGTTTGAAGCTCTATGAAGGGGTCTATTAATAAAGTCCTTAAAATCAATAAAATGCAACTTATAGACAACATTTTAGAAAATGAAGGAACTTACTGAACTGACTAAAACATGTAATTGAGAGAGAAGCTATGCTAGATTACAAGAAATATGGGAACTAAAAGATTTCCAGGGAATCTTTTTCAGTAGCAGGAATTCATGGAATTTTCTCTAGAACACAGTTATTGCAAAGACTCAGTTGAAAGTACCTTAGGTCTTTTTTGTCACTCTACTCTGGAGTCAATTTCTGGAAAAGTTTGGTTGGTCTAGCTTGTGTCATGTGTTCACTCCATGGAGAGACACCATGGCTGATGACTCTAACAGAACACTATGAAATAGGAGGGGTAGTTCCCCCCCCAAAAAAAATATGCATGGCGGTGGTGCTGTGTTGGTAAAAGGAGCTATAAGAGATAAATAACAAACTCAAGGATGCCTACTGAATCATGATTAAAAACTTGAATGTTAAACTGAGAGCAATGTAGTAACAACTGAACAGGTAGTACAGGAGAACGACATTAGCAGGACTGCACTCAAGGAAAAGCATAAGAAAGAATGGATTAGGGTGGACTGTCCTGGGGGCCTGCAGGCCTACACATGTGAGATGATTAATGGAGAGTTGTTCAAAGGAAAGGGTAGGAGGGGCAGAGAGAAGAACATTAATTCAAAAGATACTGATCCTACATAATGAAAAAAGCAAGGGGATGATATATACACACACATACACGTATGTGTATATATAAAATCATAGCAGACAAAATATTTCCAAGAACAAGGCAAGAGTTCATCAAATATCTATTTGTATGACTTAAATGCAGAACTCTCTGACTTAGAAAATTGTTAGTACATTTTAGCATTTGTAAACATTCCACAGATCATATCTCAAATTTTTCAACTTGTTCTTTTTTTGTACATCATTTATAGTATTTACCTTTAATTCCATCATTTTATAGTTTTGTTGCCTAATTATAAGTACATATTTGCTCACAGGAAGAATGAAATCCTTTCATCTGAAAGAGAATCTTGATACACTGATATATTGTATTGTGTGTCCACCACCCGAAGTCAAATCTTTTGTCACCATATTTTGAACCCCTTTATCACAGAATTGTATACTCGAAATCTATATCATTTTATTAACCAATGTCATCTCAATAAATTTAATTTAAAAATAAAATGAAATGTCAATAAATAAATAAGATCACATACAACATAGAGGCATAATACACATTTAGAAACTGTTTAACGCATTCTATGTAAATTTTATAATTTAAACGAAAAGAGAATCTTTATCTGAGAAGAAAAAAATGTTGAAAAAAATAGTGTTCCAAACTTGCAGGCACTGGTTAACATGCAAGAAGTTACAAAACCTCAGTGAATGGACATGTAAGAAAACTGTGAAACATAAACTAAAAATTTGGCTTCATTAACGATGAAGGTTTTTGCAAAGCTCACACTTCAGCTTCTGTCTCTTCCATGGCTATAAGAAATATAACAATGTTTTTACCAATTTCTGAGAAAATAAAAATAAATTTTTTTTCTGGAATTTGACAGCAATTACAAGATACGGATGTTAATGAGTTTTAATATTATCTGATTTAAATAAATAATTCTACTTAAGTTAGTATAATGGTAGCCCAAATTTCAGATAACTTCATGTTTCTGGGACAGAGAGAGATGAGCGAGGGACAAAGAAAATCACCAAGTTTCTGAAGCAAAACAAAAAGGCAGTATTCTAGAAAGAAGGTTGCTCTGCATACGGATGCAAGCAGGTATTTGGGAAGAATGGATGAAAATCTACAGGCATCACCCTACGCTCTAACGTTATGAGAAGGGAAAATGAGAATGCAGAGCCGGGGCTCCAGAGAGCCCGAGCTGAAGTAGAAATGAATGTAATCCTGCCATGTATCACTGCCTCTGCTTCTGCCCAGCTCAAAACCCATTTTGGTATAAACAGTCCTGTGCTGCTCCATCTGTAACAAGTTCACCACAAAGGGGAAAAAATGGTCTATTTTCACAACTGAAGCTTACTCTTGATTAAGGAAGTATGATTCTAACAGTAGTTTGGCATGCGTCGCAATTCAAATAAACTCTTCAAATTTGAAAGAATACAACTGATCAATCTTCCAGGAAACCTGACATTTGTTTCCTCTCTTTGCCTCTCCTGTCCTCTCTTGCTCTACCATTTTTTTCCTTATTCTTAAGATATAATTGTCACGATGTTGTGCAAGTTCAGGTGTACAGTGGTTGACTGGATACACTCACCTACTGTAATATGATCACCACAGTAGCCGCCACCTCTATGGTGGTACACTCCTCTCATCTCTTTCTTATGTGTGGCGAGACATTCAGGATCTAGTCTCTCAGTAAGTCTGAAGAACATAATCCAGTACTGACTACACCCACTATGCTGTACACACACCTCTAGAGCCTATGTATCTTCTCGTTGGAAGTTTTTACCCTTTAACCAACATCTCCAGAACTTCCCCACCCCTTGGCCCCTGGTAACCACCATTCTGCTCTCTGCTCTCAGTCAATCTACAGAACATTGAGGTTAACAAAATCATCTTAAAACCTAAGAGAAAGATATGACTGTTAGGAAGATATCAGCAGAAATAAATACAAAGGGACATGAAACTATTACCTTCAAAACACTGAAAAAAAAAATACCGATACCACATGAAAAGATGCCCAACATCACTAAACTAGGGCAATGCAAATCAAAACAACAATGAGGTATCATCTCACACCTGTCAGAGCGGTTATTGTCAAAAAGACAAGAAAGAGCCAAGTGTTGGCAAGCGTGTGAAGAAATGCGAATCCTTGTATGTTGTTCCTGGAAATGAAAAATGGTGCATCATTATGGAAAAAGTGTATGGAGAGCCCTCAAAAAATTAAAAAGACAACTTACATACAACCCACAAATTCCACTTGTGGGTGTTTACTAGGATTTAGGGAAATTAAAAAATACACTATAATCAAATTTTGAAAAATTAAACTGTCTGAAGATTGCAACTGTGGAGAAGGGTGTGGAGAATCATGAGCTCATACCCAACTGTGGGGTCGTTACCTGGGACAGCAGCTTTGGGCAACATCTCATAGGTTCGGACGTGCCCACCCCGATGGGCTGTGTGCACGAAGTCATATGCAGTCAGACAGCCTGGTGTAAATCCTTCTCATCCAATTCTCATAAACTCTTCATTTGATTTTCTTATTTGTAAAATGAAGATAACGATTAAGGCTAATTCATATAAATGTCATGAACATTAGATCAGTTAATACATGCAATGTAAGTAGTGTCTTAGAACGATGCCTCACTGATCTGGGAAGGTGACACCAGGAGTTTCAATTCTCTTTATATTTATTTTTACTTTTATTTTATCTGAAAAACATTTGAAGCAAATTGAATAATGTTAAATTTTGTAAAGCATATGTTGAGTTATGTTGAGTCACAGATATTTATTTATATTACTCATCTGAGTGGTATAATATACTAAAGTTTTACCTTAACGATTATAATTATTTATATCATATCTCTATAAAAAGTAAAACTAATTTATTTACTCATCTTCTCTGCTGGCCACAGTAGCAATTATGTGTATATTCCTACTGCCTCTAAAACAATATTCATTTTTAGCACGAGTTTCAAGTGTACTTCACAACTACAGACTCACCTTACAATACATGTGTATGTATCCATATAGTTTTAACAGATACAAATACTAAAACTGAACTTACATTGCTAAATACTAATATCAAATGTTTAGTTCTTGATCACATTTAATATCAATTAATTTTTCTAGAATTTTGCCTTTATTATTTTTTGTAGACTTTCTTGTTTTGCTTAATTCCTATATGCTTAAGCCAGATTTTAAAATGGAGAACCTAAAGTCAAGCATCTGGAGATAAATTGCTCCTTTTATACAACTTTAAATGTTGATTTTGAAATTACTCATTGTATTATCGAATTACCATATATTTTCATTCTTATTCTAGTGTACCAGATTCCATTACTGGCTGTAATGTTTTGAAAAAATGTTTTATCATTATATCATAAATCATTTCTGAAGCATTTTCCAGAAATCAATGAACAAAATCATGTAATTTCAACATTTTCCTTAAAGGTAAATTGAGTTGTCAGACTGAATGATCTGGGAATTAATAGAACAAAATTGAAAATTGTTCTTGAGAAGGAGCTAGAGAGCAAGTGAGAGAGGTGAGAAAAGAATACAACTAATAAAATATTGGTTCAGAAGGAAAGGTTTCCCTCGTGAAGCCCCCTCTAGTTGTGGACTCTCTCAGGAAGCTGAGGTGCAGTGGCCTTAACTCCATAACTAAAAAATGAGCAATGGAGGCAGCCAGAAATAAGAGCCAGTATGTGTTGAACAGCTTTAAAATAAAATGTTTGTTGATATTTTCTAAAATACAAATTCAGATTAAATGTTTTTTAGCTATTAGGAAGTTACTTTATTTAAAGCATTTTTTTTCCACACATAGTTTCAGTGAACTTTTTTTCTAGTAAGTGACATTAGAGGAGATATTTATCATTTCTGAGCTTTTTGTCACACTATAACATTATTACTTTTGAAAATTTTTATTGTTAAAAATGTGCCTGAACATTGCAGAAGAGTGCAAAGTCTAAAATAATAATTCGATTGTATGGCTATGGCGCACTCAAAGTCTAGGGTCATTCCTGCCCCTGGAACTGTGAGCCAGTTGCTGCAGTGAATAAAAGTGTATTACAAACAATCCTAATAATAAAGATAAAGATTTAACTGATTATCCTGAATAGCAACAAGACACAATCAACCACAGTTGTTCAGCACAACAGTTACGAGTGCGGGTTTTGTAGTCTGCATTTCTGAGTACATCCTTTCTCTGGTGTGTGATCTAGAATGAATTACTACTCTTTACTGCTTCGATTTCCTCATATTCTAAAGGGAAATATTAAAAATTCTTAGCCCCATAGGTTTGGTATGAAGATTAATAAATTAATACACGAAAAGATAAAGCACATAGTATTAGGGATCACATGTTTGTGGCCTCTCAAAATTTGTATGTTGAAACCCTAACCCCCAATGTGATGGCATTTAGAGGTAGGGCCTTTGGGAGGTAATTAGGTTCAGATGATGTCACGAGGCCAGGGCCCCATGAATGAGGTCAGTGTTCTTAAGAAGGAGAGGAAAAGGTCAGAGCTCTCTGCCCACCGTGTAAAGACACAGGGGGATGCTGGCATCAGCAAGCCCGGAGCAGGGCCTTCACAAAGGCCCCTGCCGTGCTCGCTCCCTAACCTCAGTCCTGCCAGCCTCCTAGTCTTTAAAAATAAATACCTGTTGTTTAAACTCTCCTGCCTGCGGTATTTTGTTATAGAAGCCCAAGAAGACAAGACACCTAAAAAGCAATCAGCAGTTACTAAATAAATGTTATTTATATATTTTTGTTATTGATGAGTATGTAACTTGCACTCAAATTTTTTATTTAAGCACATTTACTGAATTGTTAAAGGAGAAGGAAACACAGAAATTTAAAACTAAAAGTCAGCCTTCATTTGATAATTTACAGCACAATTATGGTTCAACATTTCACAGCTATACAAGCAGTCAGGAAAGAGGAGCAGGCTAGAACCTACTCCAGGGTCAGCCCTCTGTCTACAAAACTCTTATTTATCTTTAGATATCTTTTTTAACAGCTTGTAGCTCACTTCTAGGAATGAGGTTGAGAGTGATAAATAAGAAATGATAATTTATATGAGCACCATTTTGAATAATTGCTAAGATTTATTATTAATTACTGATTGCTTGCAGAAGAATTTTGGTGTCTTCGATTCTAGCTAGCTAATCACTTGCTGATGCCGGGAAAATGTGGCAGATTCAACACTGGGCTGTCAACACTGCTCCCTCTCCACATCCCCACCAAAATGTCAGTAAACACATAACATAGGCACATATCTACAATGACAAAAACGAATTGGGAAAAAACAACTATAGGCTACAGGTGTCAACAGAATACTGGACGACAGAACACAGATGATCAGGGAGTAACTTACATAACCAAGCAGAGACAGCAGAACATGTATGCCCATAATTTTTCTCAGCAAGAAACAATCCAACCAGTATGCACAAGGCCATAAAAGTTTCATGAATAAAGATATCAGGCACTTGTGACTGTAGGAGTTGATGAGTGGATCTGAGAAATGCAATTACTTGGAAGCCTATTTACATAACTTAAGGCCTCCACAGATCTCACTACTCACATCCTTCTGCTCTCTCATTCACATATACACTCGTACGTACACGGCTACGGTCACCTGTCCAACCAGACGGCAGCCAGTAGTTTCATTCTCTGGCTAAAGTAACCCTAGAAAGCTCTATCTTAAAGTACCAAGAAATAGGAGTGGCAACATCTTAACAACAGTGGCTTTGGGATTTGAGAATCCTAATGAATACCCACCCTTCCTCCTCATCTGAGTTTCAAGCCAGCTGAGATGCAGGCATACTTTAGACAGGTGAAATTCAAAATACAAGCTTTATGACGGGCATGGACTACCTCGGTACGACTGCCTTTAGATCTTAAACAACCATAAAGGCTTGATAATTCTTCTCCCAAGGATTGCACTGATTCATCTACTGCATCAAATCAGAACTGTGGAATTCTAGGTTTCCCCTGTGGGCTTCTCTGCTGTAAAATTTAAAGCACAAAGAACCTGAGGAGCTGAGCCTACCACATTACCTCTAATACACTCACCCACCAGGTAATGGAACTGGTGAGAGGTGAAGACCGAAGCCAGGAAACTCTCCCTCTGTCTAGAGAAATCCACCTAACAGCAATGTAGTACATAACACGGAAGTAAAAATATTGAACCTTACCCCCAGCCTCCTTTTTTTCTAATTTCTCAAAAAGCTGGCATGCAGGCACCCTCAGCCCCCACTTCCAGCCCACCCCAGGGAGCAGACTGGAAAACTTTCCTCTACAGAATTCAAGTGCTTCAATGAAAATACCTAAAGACACTAAAGACTTTTTTTTCTGTAGGATTATTAACACTTCACTAATTTTTTATGTTATGTTTTGTGTTCCTTGTTTTTCATTTGTTTATTTTTGACATTGAGAGCCAACTGAGAGCCTTAGGCTGAAACTCATTCCAGTTGGACTTTTATTGTTTCTTCTCTCTGCTGGGTTCTTTTTCCTGCCACAGCTGTTGGTCTGCTGACTTTCCACCATGCCCGTGCCCTCTTCAGTTAGAAAAGTCATCATTCCTCACGCACAATATTATGATAGCTTCCTTAACCAGCACCCATCCTCCCCAACGGTCCATTTCTGGGAACAGTACTTACAATAGCTACCGATTCTTTCGAAGCCTAAATCTGCCTCAGCCATGATGAAGTACTGACTACCATTTACAAAACACACGGAAGGCTTTCCTAAGGCCACATATCATTGTCTCTGCTTGTTTGCTCGCTTTCTTACTTCATTTCCTTATCTTATTTTAACAGTACTACATGTTCATTATAGGAAGTATAAAAAGATTATCAAAAAGATGAAAATAAAATTACCTATATCAGTACCACTCGGACAAAGGTGAATCGCTTCGAACACCTGAGTGTGTATTTTTCCTGTGAGGTCAAGTTTTGACTCTGCCTTTCTACCTACACTAATTTAGTCATAAAAACATGTTTACTATAAAGGAATTTTGATCACATCACCATCTGCTTTTTGTTTTGGAAACAACATGAATGTTTCAAGTACAGAACTCAAAGTGGTTGGAAATATACAAAAAACTATTACAGTGATACTACCTATCCATCTTGAATCATAGTTCAATACTGAAGTACATGAAATAATTTGCTCAAAATTTTTACAAATTAGCTAGGATATAAAATAGTCATAAATCTTTTATTCAGTTCATAGGCCATGAAACTACATAAGAAAATCAACCTAAAATAAAACACAAAGTGGCTAGCACTGCAGGCAGTAAAATTTGATGTAAATGAAAAAATGTCAATACCATTTTTAAATTAGACTACTTGACACCGTATAACTTAACTCTGTAGAAATAATCAACGGGGGCCAAAACTTACAGTGTCTAAAACAACTTGGTAAAATTCCTATTGCCTAAAATTGGCACAAGAATTCATTCTTACCGACACAACTTATATATCTGAAAAAATTACTTTTCTGTGGTTTGTTTCCTTATGAGACCATTTCCCTATTAGTTTCCCTATCAGTTTCATTTGAGAACCAAAACCATCAAAGCTACAGTCAGCAATACTTAAACCAAAATTTGGTAAATTAAGCAATCTTCATTGTAAAATGTAAATAAAAATAACTGTTCCTGCTGTCAAGCATCTTTACACTGCCCTATTGAAAATACTGAGCAAAGATTTACATTTCCTTAACAGGGTTATCATAAAAACACTTTCTGATAACAATTCATCACAGACACACACAAAGTAAATATGTGATATCATGGACTGATAGGTGTGTTCACTCAATAGGAGGAATTCTTTCACAATGTATACATACATTAAACCATCAATGGTTTAATACCTTACAATTTCATTTGTCAATTATACCTCAATAAGGAAAATGAATTAAAAAATAAAATTAAATACCTTACAATTTCATTTGTCAATTATACCTCAATAAAGAAAAATAAATTAAAAAATAAAGATATGTAACAGATGAAAAGCATTCCTACAATCTTGATAAAGAAACTAGCTATTGAGGTGAAGTTTGGAAATTAGTAATGCTAGTAATAAAATAGTAAAATATTGTTACTGTCTCACTGATAAATCTGATTATTCATATCAAAAGACTACCATATGCAGTACATTCATTAGATACAAGGCAGGCAAGGAGTCAGCCAAAAAGCTCCAATATGCTGCCGACATGACCCAATTTACTCAAGGTCACTCAACCAATCTGTGTTAAAATCAGAATGAACTATGGCTCATAATGGAGCCCTCATTTCACTAGACCGCACTGTCTGACAGAAGTGGGTGGCATTCATCAGGGTGACACATCACCTGTAGGCTAGACCAATAAGGTGCGGCATTCATAATGAAAGAAAAGAGAGAAAGAAAGTCCATTTATTCTAGCTAAAGAGTCTTCCTCTACTAAAGTAACTTCAAATTTACCAGTATATCTATTTCATCCCATGGACCTACTACAATTGATGGGAATGAGAGAGAAGAGCAGTATCTGGGGTGAAGAAGCATCTGGAGTGACATACGGATTTTCAGACTCCATCCCTTCCCTTCTGTCTCCAGACTGAATTTGCAGTCAACACTAACCAAATGTAAACATATTTCATAAAGCCATGTTTTTCAGCTCCCTGTTATTTGCTCCCTTCAGATACCATAAATAAAATTCCTTTTTCAGAGGTAGAAATGTTTAAAAGACATTCAAATCTGACTTACCGATTTCTCAATATGACTCATGCTTTCACTTACGACATTTATTATTTGCAAATATCAAATGCAAGTTTATTACAGTAGATGTATATTTTACAGCTCAAAATATTTAAATAAGTTTGAACAGTAATTCCACTTCTTAACAGTGTCATGGGAGGAAATAAAATATATTTTTTTCTGACCTTCAACTGCAAGAAAATTACTTCATTCTTATTTTCCTCTGTTTTTAATAGACTATAATCTTTTACTTTGACATTACATAATCTGAAATATTTTTAAAAATAAATGAAAAACATTTTCTTTCACATATACCTTTCCATAATCTCTACATTTGGACAAAACACACACACACGCACGCTCCCCGGAAAGAAAAGTTAAATAAAAATTTGAAGATATAGGTCCAGTTTTTCTAAATCTTCTCTTCTTTCGAGTTAATTCCCTCCAACATTTGTTAGCTCATCTAGAGGTACACTGCCTCCATCAACCCATCTTGGAAGGTGGTATCCACCAAAAAAGCAAAACTACTCAAAAGCATTGTTTTCTCTCTTGTGCTGACCCTATCTTTTCATTTATTAATACAGAAGGAGCTCACGACTATCATTTAGGTACTTTCTAATATTAGCCTATGTTGAAGTAAAATTCCTACATCTCTTCTACCTTTATTTTAATGAGTAACTAACTTTTTGTTTTCATGAATTTTCTTTTGGCAAGTACACATACATTTGTATTGTCACTTAATTTTTTTCTTCTTAAATGGACAATTATTTCAAACTCTTGAGGTCATTTTTGTATCTGATACTGTAATCATCATTTCAGCTTCTTTACAATACCTGTCACCTCAAAATTTGGCAAACTATCAGTGTCCTGATCCAGCTCATTAAAACAATTTTGAATGTGCCAGAGCCAAAGAAAATGCCATAACATCCCGAGTTGATGCTGACACACATCTAATTGCAGGCTACAATTTTAACCTTCTTCATTATTAGTGATGAAATATTTCTATACCTGGTCCAATAATATTTCTTGGATCTCTGTCAAATGCCTTACTAAAATAAATGCAAAAGCGTTATAACTTCGAGTCTATGTAACCTAGGTTTGGGAATAGGACAATAAATAGAATGTTCACTTACATACAATAAATAGCTTAACAATAAAATTTTCACCAATTTTAAGCAATATTATGAAAAAAAAGATGACACCACATGTCTTTATCTTGCTTAGAGCCTCTTTACCATTTTACTTTTCTGTATCATCCACTTACGTCCCTATCTCTATGTTTCATTTTCTTTACACCAGAATTTTGAATGTCATGAATTAAATTTTTAAAAATAGAGATCCCAGGATTAAAAAATTGCCGGCTTTTTTAATTTCCCAAGTAAAGAGAATACAAATAAAAAATTCATTTATTACTGCTTTCAATAAAAGAAAAAATAATTTTTTCATTAAAAATAGGAATTATATAATCTCAGAACTTTAAAAATTATTTAAATTCACTTTTATGCTAAATGATCACACTGTCTTATTTTTTTTCCCACTGGCTCAGAAAATATTTCCACACTTTTAGGAATCACTGATCTAAACATTGTTATCGGTCAACTGAAAAAGAAAGATTCCATTTATTCAATACACATACAGGAAAAAATGCTATGTGTCAGGAAGTAGGATAGATGGTAGAGGGATGGGGTATCTCATAAGATGTGCTTCACTGAGGAGAAACAACAAACAGGTAAACAGGAAATCAACTGCAATACTGCCTGGTGGTAAGTGTTATAACAGGGTCAGCACAGGGTATTATGAAAATACAGCATGAGGGCTGCCGTACTGATCTTGAACAAGCCAGAGAGAGTCTCGAAGATAAAGTGAAGACTAAACGAAAATCTAAGCAATGATGCTAATAATAATGACTATGATTATGATGACACTACAGAGCTGTAAGGAAGAAGGGAAAAAACGGAGAGAGGAAAAGCTGTCCAGATATTGGGAACAGGTAAAGAGAACAAAAAAAATGGAATTTTACAGGAATGAAAGGTAGTTTAATATAAAGCACAGAATCCAATGATATACTTGATGAGACATAAGGATACAGATATTAAATTATTGAAAATAACAGTGTCTACTTCTTATTCAGTTTCTACTTGGCACTTTGCACCCATTATTGGGCTAAATTAATTTCATCCTTATATTTAATAAGCACTTGTAAAGCACTTCTATTTATCAGGCTCTGTTCTAAGCGAGAGAGAGAGAGATTAATTTAATCTGCAAAATATCAATGAGGTATGCGTATTATTATCCACATCGTACAGTGGGGAAACTGAGGCACAAAGATGTTACATAACTTGCTCGAGTGTCATAGCTGCTAAGTCACAGAACTTGTCTTTAAGACCAGTTTGGCTCCACAATCTATGCTCTCAAGCACAGGAACTACACGGCATCTCCATTTCAAAATTGAAGAACTCAGTCCAAAGGCTGGTCCAAGGTTACTAGGACAGAACTGGGTTCTACCTTAGCCTCAACTCCCGTGTTCTATCACTATAGGAGAGCAGCTCTGAAAATTCTGAAGTCAGATTACCAATATTTATATTTCAACTCTACTACTTATTTATTGCTTATTAACTGGGTCACTCTGGAGAAGTTTCTTAGCTTTCTAATGCATTAGTTTCTTCATCTATAAAAAAAGTCAATTGTCAAATACCTGCCATACAAAGTTGTTGCTAGGAATGAAGGAGTTCCTACTTCTAAAATATTTTAGAAGAGAGCACCATTGATAATGCTCAATAAGAATCACCTATTACTATATTGTTTTATACTACTTCCTCGTAGGAACAGACCCCGAAATCATTCATTATGATCAAATAGAATTTCACAGGTGTATGTTCAAAGGAAAATACTTTGTTTTATAAAACCACAACGGACCAAATAAAATGAGCAAATTGATCATGTGACTTTCTAGAACACAACTGGAATATTTGCAGTTTTAACATTAAATGAATCATTAATTTTAAATATGTTTTGTTTTTCCTGTTACTGGTATTTAGATTGAGGATGGTCAGGTATTAGTTTTCGCTACTGGGACAACTAAAGAAATTTCTTGTCTCTGTTGCTGATGCTTTTAGAGGACCGGCTTTCCTTTCGGAAAGAAACCAGTACGCCCAGTTAGAAGAGTGTCATCTGTGAGGTGAATGAACCATTTGCTGATTTCAACAATATGATGTCTGCAACAGATTTTTTTCTTTATTTTAAGGTTCCTTTAAAAATTAAATACAACAGGAAAGTTGGTTGAAATTTAATGGGGAAAAAAGTGAACTACTTACAATGAAAATGAAATTTTAAACTTGGCTGAATTTTACATCACCTTTAGAGTACTATAACACAACATTATAATATAACATTATAATGGTATAATTTATTCTCTAAACTAATCTGTAACCTCATAAACTTTTATTTTACATATTTTATTATAAAATATTTCTTGATTATCTACTGTTTGTGAGGCATTTTAAAAAATCTGCTACACAAAGTGTGTTACATCATGTCACAATGTTATCAGGTACATGTTAGACACTAACCACGTATAGAATAATAAGAAATGGTCCCTGCCCTGAAGGAAGAGTTACATTTCTGCTACTTTATAATTCTAAAATTCAAAGCATCACTTAACCTAATACGTAGCCTTGATATCTATTTAATCAATAATAGTCAAAGTATTTACTGGTTCCTATCTGTCAGTTTTTAACTAACATTTTTCTTCCCCTGAAAGGAAACTATAGCATAGTTAGATACTCCACTGACATTCTGTTCATGAAGATCACCTCTCCTTTAAGTTAGCAGGTAGACATTTACAAACTTGGTATCAGTAGTTCGGCCTTTCTTAGACCCAGAATCAAGTACGATTACCCATTGTTGATATAATTCTTGGTTAAAGAGGAAACGGATTGAGTGTCTCCACTTTTGCATGGGTAGGTGTTTTATCCTTAAGAAGAAAATCTTATTCTCAGCATCAGTCAGATAAGCCCTTTCCAAGGTGAAGTACAGCTAAATACCTATACAGCACTGCACACTGCTCAACCGAATTTCCCACGTGAGGTCCTTGCTCCTAATTCATAGTGTTCCTTAGACCAGTATTTTTTCCTTGTACGCAAAAAAGAAAAAGAGCAATTAATATATTTTGGGTAATATGCTTATGTTTTCCTTCACATACAATGTAAATGATTGCCTTTCGGGGGGGGGGTGGATTTCAGAAATAGCCATTTAAGAATATTTCATAGGATTATGATTAACCCTTCTTTTTATTCCTCTAAGTAATTTTTTAGAAAGTATTTCAAGATGACTCTCTTGCCTTTTCTAAAGGAGGAACACAAAAGCATCTGAATTAGTTAGGGGGATAAATAATCACCTACAAAGATGGAAGTCTAGATACACCGTGTCACTAACTGTAAATAATACTCCTGATGTTTGTCTGTGAAAGAAATAGTTCTTCAACATCAGACGGTGTTTGCTCCTCTACTGAGGCAACACGAATGATGTATTTGACCTGGGGTATTATGGGAAATCCTGAAATTTTATTATGAGCCTAACATTTAATTTAACAGGACAGTCTTTCATAGTTTAAACTGAGTGTACTTGCTTTCTGAATACAGATTTTTTTCTTACTTTGCAAAGGAAATTTTATGCATGAATTACTTGCTATAAGATGACTTAGTTGAGAAAACTATGTGTGATTATCATAAGGTGGCTACAATTATGTCAGCTCTTTCTATTGAAAGCAATCGTTTCTATATGCGGAGAAATAACTGAACAGTTTTCCTCATCATTAGAACTGGAACTGTTATCCCAAACAAAAGAAACGTTTGTCTTACTCTGAACCATTCCACTAGCCGCACGGAGAAAGAGCACTGAGTTTTCACAAGCTGCTAACTGAGACGCTGGAGGCCACGCTAACAAGTGCACTGCCTTCCTCAGTCGCCCTGGTCAGGAGGAGCTGCAGCAGTATTGGCCTAATTCCGTTTAACCCCGCGGGCTAGCTAATCGTTTTCACCGTGCTACAAAACCTCCTGAACTTTCAAAACCAAACGCACACGTTTTCTGCCCCTTTCCTTTCCGTGTCACAGCAACGTGAATTTTTTTATATGCATCTCAGCATCTGTACACTACTTTGGTTCTATCGATATATGCAAAGAGGGCTTCTTCAAGTATATTGCCTCAACAAAGCACTAAGCTTTCCCAGAGCACTTAGAGAAGGTGCTGAGTCACAGTAAGACAAGAGAAATGATAGAAACCTGAGAAGCCAATTAAGCAGAGAACAGCTTAACTCGAATACACTTTCATAATCTATATCTGATTTTCATATTATGTAAGAATAAGTACTATAGCTTGGACTCTTACCACACACTGGGACTATTCTAAGAATGTGCTCAACTTACCTATTTTATTTCTAAATAATTTGTGATGTAACTAAAACTTACAAAGTGAAGTAACCTGCCCAGGTCACATAGCTAGTGGTAAATGGAGAAACTTAGTTTCCATCAAAGGGTGATATTTATTATTCAAATATGTTCACAAAGATTTTTCCCAGACCTCACCTACTATATAGATTTTCCCTCTCTAATAATCAAATAAGGAAACATAACAATAAATTAGCTTGTTACTATATAAGGAACAATTAGCTTGTTACTATATAAGGAGGTATCTGATCTTTTTTTTCCCAGTGAAATTGTTTCATTCTTTCATATCTCTAGCTGGCCATGTGTGGATTTTGGGGTTCCTTAAGCGAAGATTCAAATTCCTAAAAGTGGGCTGTAGGATTTATAGGAGAATCGCAGCTAATTATATTAAAATTCGTTTTTCAATAACCACGCAGACAGATCCGTAAGAAGAGATTCCATGCGAAAATGAAAAACATAAACCCACACATACAATGTGACACACACAGGGTCCTACAACAGAATCCCCGACTTACTTGTCAGTAGGAAGATAACATGCCCGGGCTCTGCGCAGCCCGCTCTAGCACAAACACGGCGGCAGAAAACAGGTGAAAGCACTCCCCTCAAAAGAAAGTCAGTCTCACCTGAGTGAGGGCATCATAAGACCAGATCCAAGGCCCTGGGGGATCAGAGCACCGACTACAGGGAAATCATCACACAGGGACTTGAAACTGGTCAGAACAAGAAACGTCCATCTTGAAGAGCACTTCTGAGAAAGAACAGACATATCTTAGAAGCTTAGAGGTAAAGGGGACAAAACAATAAGGGAAACTAAAGTTCCTACGGAACAAAATTGAATCACAAAATTAAAGGACATACAAAATATTCTCTACCAAAAGATTAAAGATACTGTACTTCACTACATAGTATTGATAAGAAATAAGAAACCTAGCGATTTACCCTAACCTCTCCTTTCTAGCAACGTTACTTGATCTTTTTCTAATCTAAGAAAATCCATTGTTTTAAAATTTACAGAAAACATGAGACAATATACATAAAAAGTTAAAGAGGAAACAGAATGCAAGAATTTAGTTGCAAGCAAGTTATTTGAGATACAATTGAAAGACAGGTGACCAAAAAAAAAAGAGGGAAAGTGAGGCAAAGATAAGATGATATAAAGGGTTCAATGTTAAGGAGAGGGTTACTATTGTGAGCCACGGGGCTCAGTTCTACCAGGCACGCTTGAGAAGGCTGTGTGTTGTGTAATTTAGAATTGTTACACTGAGGACTGTGGACAGCTGGGTTATTTTTTCTCCAACTCTGTCTCTCATTGGTGGAGGGTACTTCCTGGCAATTCTGGCCTGCGCTGTGCCCAGACTCTGTACGTTCCAATCCTTAGTGAACATTCTCAGAAAGGAAACTGTCTTAATGTTATTTCTGACTGAGGAGACAGGTGCATGTAGAAGGAGTACAGCAATAAGAACAAACAGTTCTTCTGTAGAGATCCCCACCACCCTCATTAGCACTTCACAGATTCCAACTATTTGCTATCAGGTTACTAACAAAATTCATTCATTCTCAGTCTCATTCCCTCTCTGTCTCTCTCTCCCTGCCCTTTTTCTCCCCGTCTGTCCATTTTTATGTGTACATAAAACACATAAAATTGTTTACTTGTTTGTTTTCAACTGTGGTTAATGTTAAAACTTTTTTCATGAATTATCTTAGTTTGACCCTTGAACTAGCAGGTATAGCAGATGCCATGTCAAAAACCTGGACATCGCCTTGAAACTTGTTAAGCCTCTGTGACTGTATCTATACATGCATAATCTCTGGCTGATTCTTTCCTGACAATCTCACACAACCATGTACCTAATTCTTCCCATTCCCATTGCTCGCATTTCCAGCTTGGGTTACAACAGCCGTTTAACTCCACTCCATAATGCTGACCTTGGTTTCTCCGGGCAAAACTCCAGAGATACTGTTCTTTTTAAACTCCAAGTCAACCAGATTTCTCTTCTGTTTAGAATGCTCCAGTAAGTCCCCACCAGTGGTCAGGCTTTTGGCTCTGGACCATCATGGGTGTGCTTCTCTCAGCTTGAAACATTTTTACCAAATGTCTTCATATGGAAAACTTTCCTTATCTTTCAATATGACCCCAGTTATCACTTCCTCTCCTTCCCTACTGCCATCCTCTGTTAAGTGCCCTTCTCTGTGTTCCTGTAGTGCCCTGTATGTCCTCCTCATACTTACCACACTGCATCATAACTGCCTTTTTATCTGTTTCCCCAACAGACTGTCAGCCCCTGGAGGACAGGGGCCAAGTTTTTCTTATTTACTATCTTGTTCCTAACACTGAGTAGGAGCATTAAATCTCATTTCAAATAACTAATTATGTCCCAAATGAGTAAATAAATAAAAGTTTAAAGACTGAATGACTATTGAATATCAAGTACTGAGAAACCCAAATTTCAAATGTCCAGAGAATGCTAGATAAAAGTATATAATAAATTTGAATGCTGATGGAAAATTACTTAACTAGAAAAATAGTGTATTAAAAGATTTGCTCCATATCACTGGAAATTTACTTGGAGGTAAAAAATATAGTTGATGTTAGAATTAATTAAACTATTTTATGGTACCATATTTTAATTAGTATTTTTCTTGTTTGATAATAACTTAATTTTTCCTCTCCTGTCATCTTTTTTCACCAAAATTTCATGCTACAAAGTAACCAAACACAGTCTTCAATGACTTAGAGAGTGTCTTGTGATGTTAAATTTGAATTTAACAAGGTGGTGTAACTGAACATCTTCAATTAAATATTACTCACTTTAGGATATATATTAGAAAATCAAACATCAGGTAGAAAAATATAGGCCTTTCGAATTCATTAAAATGAAGTACATATGAAATGATAAATGCATGCAAACCCCAACACCTCTACATGCAAAAACACCACCAGAAACCCTCCTTTGGATAAAAGCAGTCTTTTGTTGCTTTTGCCAGAAAGTTTTACTAGGAAACATTACAGGACTTCATAGTTATGAGGATGGCATGAGTCACAGTAGCACGTCCCTGTATTCCCATATGCTGTCAATTTGCATTTTAAATATTTCAGCATTTTTCATCTACTACATGTGTCCTAATTGTTTCTTTTTTAACTTTTAATTTTTGCAATAAGTATAGAGGTGCAGAAAGTTGAAAAATAGCACAGGGAGGTCCTGTGTACTTCTCACTCAGTTTTTCCTAACGGATTCATTACAGTACATTAAAACCAGGAACTTGACATTAGCGCAATGTGTGTATATAGTTATGTATTATTTTATTACATGTGTAATTTGTGCAATAACCACCACAATCAAGATACAGCACTACTTTAGAACCACAAAAATATCCCTCGCACTACCCTTTTGTAATCACACCCAACAACGGCTCCAACTCTACTACCCTTAAACTATGGTAAACACTAATGTTTTCTTCTCTATAATTTTGAAATTTTGAGAAAATTACATAAATGAAACCATAGAGTATTTGACCTTTTGAGATTCTCTTTTGTTCACTCGGCACGCGTGATATAATTTCCTTTTCTTGATCAGGAGTATTCCAAGTCACGGCTATACCACAGTTTGTTTCAATATTCACCTGTTGAAAGCAGCTGGTCATTTCTAGGCTTCAACTCTTACATAGAGCTGCTATGACCACTTTGCACACGTTGTTGAGTGCACCTAAGTTTTCATTGTCTGGGATAAATGTCCAGGAGTGCGTTGGGTTGCAGTTTACCTAGGAAACCCGACCACCGTCTGACCCGGGAAAAGGCAGCTTCCTGCCTGCTGCCCAGGCCTCGGAACTGACACTGCTCACTGTTCCCGCCAGGAGCCGTGGCATCTCAAGGATGAAGCGCTATGTGTTCTTTTTTGCAATTACAGTTTACATTCAGTATTCTGCACCAGCTACCGGCAAAAGCACATTGTGTTTTTATGACCATATGGATGGAGTGCATGCCTGAACCCCGCTGAGGCCTGTATATAAACCTTAAGATGCAGGAGGGCGCGTGCCGAGACCTCTGGCCCGGCAGTAGCCAAGACAAGCGTCACACGTTAAGTAAGTCCCCTTGCTTATTGAAAGTGCTACCTGCCGCTTCTATGTTGGTCTCTCCTTGCCGTCCGCGTATGGATTCGTTTTCAGATTTCACCCCTGAAGTTCCCAAGGTTGCGGACCAACAATTACAGAGCCAGCGGAAGACCTGAGCAAAGCATCTTGGGAAAGACGGAATCTCGGGGCAAATCTCGCGTAGCTAACCTCTGCGTGGGCGGGCTCCAGAGTGAGCACTCAGGCCACGCTGGAAGGACCAGCTGGTTGAATGAGCGTGTTTGGGAAACCAAGCGTAGCACTAAGGAAAACAACAGAGGCGTCTTTGTGGAGATAGTATCTCAGATTACATCTGCAGATTAAAGAAAGATCATTATCGGTGTATTTGAATATGATTGTTTGGAAGAGGGTGATTAAATATGATAAGGTTTTAAATGGAAAGAACAGCCGGAAGATGGAGGATGGGGGATCTTGGAATCTTCAGGAAAAGAAGGGAGGCCAGTATGCCAGGACAATATTGAATGAGGGTTAGTGTGGCATGGGACGATATTGGAAAAGGGTACTGAGTCAGAACTTACACAAAGTGCCATGGAAAGCCATTAACAACTTTACACTTGGGATGACACAGTGTAATTTACATTTTAATAGACCCCTTCTTGCTGGTAGTGTATCGTAAATTATCAGAGAGCATAATTGGAAGCAAAGGTATCCAATTACGTTTGAGGGATATTGCCAGAGGCCCTCCAGGTGAAAAATGATGATTTCTCTTTTTTTTTTGACATAAAGGATTAGAGATTCAGAGAATGAGATGGGAAATCTGGGGTGTGTGTGTGTGTGTGTGTGTGTGACAGCAAAAAGAATATACATATATACACACACACATATACATATATTTGATATATATATCATTTTTTCCAGAAAGTATCTGGCCATGAAAAAAGAGACATTTATTGAAGAGGATACAAGATACAAGAAACATTCTATATAGGACAATGACATTTCAGTCCCCTTCAAACTAAGCACGTTGGGACCTCACACAGTTCTCCCAGCATCACTTCCACAGTTCAAAATACTCTGCAAAATCCTTTACTGGAATTGCCATCAGCTGATCTGTTGTATTTTCATGAATCTCATTGACAGTCTGAAATCTCTTCTCTTTCCAAGGTGATTTTAGTTTTGGGAAAAGCCAGAAGTCACAGGGCACCAAATCTGGGCTGTAGCGGGGCTGAGTCACTTGGATGATTTGAAGTTTTGCCAAAAACCTCTACACAAGACGTGATGCATGAGCAGGCACGTTGTCATGATGAAGCTGCCAAAAACCAGTTGCCCACAGCTGTGGCCTTCTGAATCATCCGAATAATTTCCACAGAGGAATGTTTAAGCTTATGCAAAATTTGATGCTGATCTGTTGTTCTGCTTGCTCAGTCATTTTGAATGCGACAGCCACACAGTACACATGCCTATTCGATGGCGTCTACTGCCCCTACTGACTAGTACAGTGAAGTTGTCATCATTCACACATGTGCATTCCAGTCCACTCTCCTTGCCTGCCAGGTTACAGAGATGTCATGCAAGCCATTCTTGTTATATTGACAATGGTTGGATTTCTCCATATATATATTTCATAATATATAAACTTGTATTTTGATTTATTTTCTATATAATATAATTTCTATAATTGTTTGTATTTTTTACAGCATACAGATGAGTAAATAGTGCATACCTTATGGACACGAGCATCAGTTCTGGACTCAGCCCACTTGGTTTGAAAACTTCTCTAAGGCACTCCTTGCTCATGGGCATTTAGGAGATGTGGAGATGTGCTTCATTCCCTCCTTGGGAAAATTAAAGGGCTAATACTACATCCATCTGTCATGTGGATTGTTGGGAGGATTAAATGGGAATACAACTAAAATAACAGAGGATATTCTGTACCTATTGAAATAAGGTGTAATAGAGTGGAAAACGTTTATTGGACATATGGGAAATAACCATCAATTCTATGTGTACAAAGTCAGGAAAAGCTTGTAAAAAGGTGCTATTTTTACTGAGCCTTGGAATATCAAAAAATCCTGTCCAAGTGAACAAAGCAAGAAAGAGAAGGTGAAATCACTTGATTTAATTGAAGGGAAAAAAAATACTAATCCTACAAATAAATAACCATTAGCCTTAGTGAGAAATGTCTTTAGCCTATAAGACTAATTATTTAACCTATAATAAAGCTTATTATTTTCCAAAAACATGAAAAAAGTGAAAAGTAAAGGTATCTTTTGCAAAAATGTTTGAATTCACTTACTGGATTTAGTATTGACGCATTTCGTGATGGTTTTATGTCAATGGTAAAGGTGTGCTTTTTCTGACAGCTCACACTCTGAGAGGTCGCCTAGGTGGGCTGTTGACCCTACACAGTACAGGTCTAAACAGCACAGCTGGGAAGTTTCTACTGAAGATTCCTGCAAGGCCTGCCTCCTTTGGCTGGTACTGAGAAGTCATGACCCCTTTCTCCTAGGATATATAGCTATTCTCCAAATAAGAATTTCTGTAATGACTGACTGCTAACACAATTTTAAGGGAAAAATATTTTTCTGTATTATAATATTGTCTAAAATTTCCTAACTTTCCTAACAATAAATCAAGTCATAGTGACTTTTTAAGCATCAGTAAATTGCAAACTGCCAAGTTCCTCACTTTGCATCAGTTGACCATGATACCACTGTGACATAATCGAAGCTAATGAAATCTTTACTTATCAAAAGAGGGATTCTAAACAACAAAATTTAAGAAAAATCTGAGCAAGGTTTTAATGTTATGTAATAACAGTGCATATAAAGGATACATACCTCCTCACTCTGATTCAGAAAAGTCTTTAAAATTCTCTAAGGACTTTTTGACTTTATTGACACATACACACAAAAAGAAAAGAAATATAATTAAAAATTGAAGAAAACAGAAGGACCAATATTCTCAGTAAAATTTATGTCTTTATCTAGCTAAACAAAGGCTTATATTTACCAAATGTATTGAAAACCTTTTATGATATGCAATTTAACTTCTGCCTTTCAATGACTTTTTTGTTAACAAAATGAGCATTTAATTAATTAACATGTAAGTATATATTTTTCTATGTACTAGTTGGGTGGGTGACCGTGAAGAATAAAAAGTGCACCACTAAATCTTAAAAGGTCAAAGTTGATAGTAAGGACTTAAACATTTACTGAAATAGAAAAGTATTACTATTAAATTAAAATATTGAGCTACCATCCCAAATTTTGGGGTTTAAATTCCAGTTAATTTCCTGAATGTTAGTTAAAATTTGAATTTTTTAATTTTTAAAAAATTGCTTTATTGTGTAAATAAAAAAGATATTTATACCATAAATTATACAGAATGTACTCTGTATAATTCCTAATCTTTAAATTATTTTGAGAATTCTCTATTGCCCAGTATATGGTATATTTTGGTAAATTTTCTAGATACACTAAAACACACTATTCTGCAGTGGGTTACTACTGTACTCTGTATTTCTGATTTTTTGTGTTCTTTTTTCTAGTCACTAAAAATCAAGTTTTCTTCGATTATGACTATGTATTGATATATTTATATTTTAGTTATAACTTTATTTATTGTAATAAGAATACTTAACATGAAAAGTACCCTCTTAAGGAAATTTTAAGTGTACAATAAAATATTGTTAAAATTAGGCAAAATGTTGTAAAGCAAATCTCTAGAAGTTTTCATTTTTCATAATTAATATGTTATGTCCATTTCCTACTCCCCCAGCCCTTGTCAGTCATTTTGCCCTCTATTTCTATGAGTTTGACTATTTTAAATAACACACATATCAGTGGAATCACACAGTATTTGTCCTTCTGTGATTGGCTTATTTTATTTGGCATGATGTCTTCAAGGCTCATCCATGTCACATATGTCAGGAATTCCTTCTTTTTAATGGCTGAATAATAGTCCATTGTATGTATATACCATATTTTCCTCTATTCATCTGTATGTGTGGATGTATATACTTATGTACAAATAGCTATATGGATTGATGGGTGGGTGGATGGATAGATGAGAGAGAGACAGAGAGATAGACAGATAATCTGTCCTAATAACCATTAGCATACACAAGTCTCCTCAAGTCTTCTGCCTGCCTGTCTGCAGTCAGTCCTCCCCCTTTAACTTAGGCGCCTGGTGATCACTGATCTGCATTTGTCACTAGAGCCCTGACTGTTTTGTACTTTCATATAAATGGAGTCATATAATATGCAGTCTTTTATGTGTACCTTTTCTCACTTAGTGTCATGCTTTTGAAATTCATCCAGATTTTAAAATATATCAGTAGTTCCTTTTTATCTGAGCAGTATTCTATAGTTTGGACACAGCCCAATTTCTACATCCATTCACCAGTTCATAAAACTTTTTTTCAAATAAAATTCTTAAAAGATGTTTTACTTCTAAATGTCAGAAGTGAGAAATATTTTTTAAAAACGTACTCAAAACCTGTCATCGTCCCAAATCCCCATTATTTTCCAAAATCTACATCACCGATAGTTACAGTATATGCAATAGTCACTGAGAGAGCACAGTGTGCTTGACAATTTTGCAGATAATTCACTTTGTTTCTAAATATTTTACAAAAAAGAAAATGCATGAAATCTATCATAGGTTCTCCAAAAAGTTTAGGTATATGTATGCATCCTATCTGGACTTTCCTAAATTAATTTTGGTTTTAGTAATGAATCTTTTAAAGGCAGATACTTTCAGTCATCTTGAGAAGATGCTAAATTCCTTTGTATTCTACAAGTGTCACTCTGACACTTTTTTGTTCCTAGCAAGCACCAGCTCAGTAGAGGCAACTCTCCTATTAAATGTTAAAAAACAACAACAGTGACAACGAGTGTCTCTATTTTTGAGCACAGCAGGGCAGTAACATGATTAAGAACACGAGCTCTGGAACAAGTCTGGAATCAAGGCTCATTTCTGCCACTCATAAGCTAAATATTTGGTCCAGTGGCTCGGTCTCAGTGTGCCTGCATGGGTAAGCTGGGGAAATAGCAGTGCCCCCTTCAAATGGTAAGGAATATATTACTTAATGCATATAATGTTGAATGCTTGAAACAGAGCCTTTTGCATATGCATTTCTCACTATTAGCAGTATTAATGAGATAACAGACTTGATTCTGATCATTTGTGTGTATGTTTTTTGTGTAAATGGAGTTTACTTTATGAGTCTAATATTGTGATATTAGAGCATTTAGCTATTAAAAGGAAACAAAAATATACAGCTCTTTAAAACAAGTACTTCTATTTTTTAAATCTATTTTGGCTTCAACCCTATTAGGTTTCATGTTACCTAAAAGAAAATGTGAATCTAGGGAATTAAAGAATTTGAACCCTGCAGGATTCAAGTGGCACCACTTTCCACTGGTTGGATCCAGTGATGTGTCTGCTTTGCTTCTAGACAATGCCTGGACCTGTTCTCACATGCATATTCTTAGCCTGGATATCTGAACTCCACCCCTGCCCGTTAGTCTTCTTATAAATTATGTCTTCTTATATTCACAGTGGACATATTGAATCTGGGGCCTAGTCATCTCATAAAATTATTCACAGGCATTTTGGAAAGAGATTACAGATCTCTTGGTAATGCATATTCCTTATAAAGAAATAGCTTTTCTTCATATTCATCAATACCTACCAAATCAGAAATAAAGATGGAATAAATCTAATCCTTTATCAAAGGCTTACATTGACAAGACTCATTTTCTTTTGGCATTTGCTTCATGCCCTGTAAAGTTTTAAAAACATCTTTTAATCAGGTTTTCCGTGGCCTTTATCCTTAGTAAAATGTTGACTCTTACATTGCACCAGAGTCTAGCTTTGTCACTCAGCTCTTAGACTATAGAACAGGTTTCATTACGTAGTTAAAGAATCTATAATCTGTCTAAGCTTTGTTAAAAATTCTATGCTTTGGTATTACAAAAGTCAATTTATGATAAGCTAAACATTATAGATCATTTTCTTCAAATGGTTTTCATTTTTGACTTTTATTTGGGCTTTGAAATTTATTTTCCTTATGAATACTTGTTAGAGAATTAATTTTATAAATACATATTATACTATGATTAATAATAAAAACTTAATACCAGGTTTCAGTCTTTGTATTATCTGAGATAAAAGTAGAAGCACAAATCTCCTTTTTTCTTGATTGCTAAAGATATTACAAAGCACAGCTAAAAATAACTCCTTACAATCAAGTTTGACCTTTCGAGATTCAAAAAGGTTTTAGGCCATCTTTTTACATTTCTGTTTCAAGAACCAACTGTTCTGTAAAGAAGCTGAAGGAAAATAAGATTTAACTCTTAAAATATCTCAGAATGAACTTTCCTGTTTTTATTTTCATTTCTGTTTCCAGTTATTCCAATTTAGATTTCTGTGTAATAATTATGTCACATATTCATTTTTCCCTTTAAAATTCCCTTTTAAACTAACATATACATTAACAAATGAAACGAAATGTTTACTTATTTCTAAAAAACCAATTACAGAGGCATAAATTAAATTTCAACATAAGAAATAACATTCAACACATTTAGTGAGTGTAGACCTTCAGTTATCTGGATAAATATATCAGTTTCACTGGAAATGTTGATAATTCTTTTTCCTTAATAAAGAATTTTTATTTTGTCCTTTCTAGATGAACAATCTATCAGCCTCACAGATGTTTCTAATTCATCAGAAAACTAACGAACTCTCACTCTGTCTAAGTCTGTTTCCCATAGAGGACATAAGGCCGACATAGTGCTCTGAAGAAATGAAGAGCTACTCTTTGAATAATTTATCTAAGACACTTCTGAAAAACAGTGTTTTTCCAATTTTGGCCAAAAACAGATTACAAAGCCAGAAAGATACAGTTTTATTCAGGCTTTTTTCCCCTAGAAATATATGTATATATTGCTATATTCCTCTATTACCAGATTATGCAAAAAGTGCTGGGTAGATTTTTACCAAATGTGGAAGAATATTTGAAATGATTTGAGTTAAAAGCACATCTTCCTTACCTGATAAAGTGTATGTCATTGGTGGTTGAATTCCTGTTCATTTATAAAAATATTCACAGGTTTTCTTTAAAACACAGTCTTTGGAATCTACCTGACTTTGAAGTATCACCACTCGAAGACATTAGGACAAGCCTTCAATCATGATCAGCTCCAAGTTTCTCATCTGTAAAATGAGAACAATAAATAAGTTATATACCTCACAGGGTTCTTAAAAAAGCGAATGAGATGATGCAGTGGAAGTAACCCACAGAATATCTGGCACATAGAAAGTATTCAGTTAAGGTCAGTTAGTTATTTATCAGTATTACTATTATTCTTAGGTGATTGTTAGTGCTTCTTGACTACAAAACAAACAAACAACAACAACAAAAAAAAACCCTAGGTTGAACTTCTGAATAATGCTGGTGTAGATAGAAGGTATTTAATTCCCCACCGTGAGCAGTTTTCTCCCCGGTTTCACTAGTTTATTTATCAAATGTACTTTAACAAAGAGCAAACATGCACAATTATTCCCCACTGGTCAACACAGATTTATTAGCAGCCATTAGCTATTTAGTGTCTACTATATAATAATATATAAATGTCCAATGGGAGATATTTTAGGGGTATAAGGCATGGATAATCTATGGTCTTAAAAAACAGGCATTTTGGGCTGAACCAGAGAGGACTAATTAATTCATATTGGTTATTCATGAATAATAGACTATGAAATTAAAGGCTAAATATCAAGGCCTAAAGTTTTGATGCTGTAGTGTATTAGTAAGACGTTCTCCAGAGGAAAGTGACAAAATCCAACTCAAATCAGATGAAATTTATGCATTTATTGACTTGTATAAAAGAAAGACTCAGGGCAGCTATCAGGCATGGCTGGATCCAGGGATTCGAACCATTTCACCCATCATCAGTTTCTTTCTATGTCTCTATTACCTTTTTTTCTGCATTGACTTCATGTTCATGGAGGCCCTCATTGTAAACTAATGAAATTGCTGTTGGCATCTCCTGACTCATAAACTCAAACTGTAGTGAGAAAAGAATGTGTCTCATTGATGGTCCTGAAACTGTGAACAAGGGGTTGACCGTCCATAGGCAGGCCTGACTCCAGCCCTCCTGCAGCTAGAAAACAAACACTCACCCTGGTTGAGGAGCAATTTCTCAAAATGGTACTTAAGTACAGAAAATAATTTTCACACATCATGACATTTCACCTCTATTTCTTGAGGGCACCATCTAAGAATCAAGATCATTGTCTACTTAAACAACATACTATTACTGTATCTGACAATTTTAGTAATAACCCCATATCATCAGATATTGAGCTTATATTGAAATTATCCCAGATTTTCAAAAAATAAGATGACTGGTGATGCAGTTCACTGAGGTTGAGTTTCACAAAGACTGAGGTGTCCCCTTTGGCATTTTGTGTTTTCTCTAAATCAAAGACACTGAAAGTTCCCAGAAGGGCCTATATTGTTTAATATCTAGTGCTTTATCCCTCCCCCATTAGTCCAGATGAATCCTAAAATTAAATTGAATATTAAAATGAAAATTCATACATCTTAGAGAAAAGTTATAACAAAACAATCAGATATAAATGAAACGTGGGTTCTTTCAAAGTCATCCAGTTTAATAGACAATAATGTTGAAATGACTAATTCTGGAGGTGACAGATGATAGATAGATAGATACCAATAAAGATTAATCAGCATCTGTTGCTTATAAATAGCAGAAATAAATTTCAAATATATTCATCAAACCAAGTAGAGAGTAGAGGAGAAAAACTGATACCAGAATGTGCAGATGAAGTGCCACCTTCAGAAACAGCTTAGTCCGTGTTCAAACAATATTATGAGGTCTTTTCTCTCCTCTTGTATGTATCCACTTTCAGCCAGCTTTGCTTGACTTGTGTTCACTACACTCTCTTTCAAGTTCTGTCCACTAGGTGGCCCCTGGCAGTCCAAAGTCACATCGTCACCACCTCAAGGACAAGGACTGAGAAAGATTCTATCATCTCATCAAAATCGTATGACCACATCATCTTCATCACCAGTTCTGACCTGGTTACAGGCCCATCCCTGAAGTATCACTCTCTGCATACGAGAGAGGGCAGAGAGAGAGGGTTGCAATTCTTTAAACTGGTAAAGTCTGAGTCACACAATTATTCTGAAAGCCTGAGATGAATTCAGTACTACCAGAACCAAATCAAAGGGCTTGTTACTATGGAAAAGTTTTTTCTTTCCTTCCAGTGCAAAAAAAAAAAAAAAAAAAAGTTAGTAAAAGAAGATTGTATGGATAACTGGAATATTCCAAAATAGATGTCCATTACACAGCTGACAGCAGGTTTGACTCCAGATCACCAGTTCTTACTGTAGAAACCCCACTGCTGCTGCAGTTCCCCTCAGATCTTTAGCAACAACTACTTAATGAGTGAGCTCTAAATTGTGTTTCAGTGTGCTTTCAAATACTTTAAAACACTTCCTTTACATATTGGCATTGTGAGGTAAATATTACCATCTCCTGCTGTGGATGAGGAACCTAAGCAAACCTGAGATTTGTGCATGACCAGAGGGCAAGTAAGATAATGAGCTAATACACAAAGCCCTGTCTGTCTAATTTAATTACCTTCCTATTTTAGGGACATTAGCCAGCATTCTTCTTGCTTAAGTCATGAGACACAAATTTGACTGCCTACAGGAGTGCATCCGGTAAGACAGATAGACGGAGAGAGCAGGGTGGGGATGAACAGAGTTGCAAGTACGCGTCTTCTCCAGAGGGCACAGCTTCCCTTCAATATCAGATGATCGTCCCTGTGCAAAAACACAGGCCATAAATGCCAGATCTTCCACATGTTAAAGAGAGGCCCAATATTGGAATGTTCTGTGAAAAATCCTCTAATTTAAATTTGGCATTCAATTTATTAAAATGAAAAATAGAGAGCCAACGCAAAAAATTTCCTGTGCTATTCATGCATGGTCTACTGTTGCAGACAGCTCAGGGTCGCGCACTCAACACCGACCCTGCAGGATGAAGTGTGTTTGCGCCACCTCTCTTAGCCTGCCGTTGCTACAGTGGATGTTCTAACAGGAGCGTTGTGCCACTGATTGGATAAAGGAGCTGCGTGCTGTAACCTTGCTCTCCATTTCTCTTTGCTCTCTTTCCTCATTGTACTATTATTAATCCTCTATAAATTGTGAAAGAAAGTAGAGGAAGAGGCAAATAGTACAGTGAAAAGCAAGACGATAATCAGAAAGATTCTGTCCAGTTAACGTGGGAATGAAAAGAGATCATATAAGACAGGTTTCAGAGGTAGAATTGAGTTTAATTCCATGGGGTAGCTGAGGGAAAGGAAGAAATGCGATTGTCCTGATTTTTTACTAAATGAAGACATTGAGATCAAGGGGCACTTACTTAAAATCCCCCTTGATGGCAGAGATACACATAAAAACAACACAGATATTTTGATTCCCAGATGTCAGTTACTTACCTTTTTAAACTTCCAATAGGTTCTGTCTCTCTGAAGTTTTCAGGCTCTGTGTGTGTGTGTGCGCGCGTGAGAGGGAGAGAGAGAGACACACACACACACACAGTAAGGTGACAAAATGTTACAAACTCCTTTTTGTGCATGATCATAGGAATATCTGAAAATGAAAATGAAGACTGGGTACTGGGTATTGGGTATGAAAAAAATGAGTAACAAAACAGACACACTATCCATTTCAATCTTCCTTTAGTACTCAATCTTTTCGTTTTAAACTTTCAAAATTCACTTTAAAGAAAGGTCTGAATATTTACCTATCTTCCTATGATCACCTAAAAAATAGCATATTTGTGATATCAAATAATATATCTCTCATTTGTAAAGATGCATTTC
This sequence comes from Mormoops blainvillei, assembly GCA_004026545.1. Lineage (NCBI taxonomy): Eukaryota > Metazoa > Chordata > Mammalia > Chiroptera > Mormoopidae > Mormoops > Mormoops blainvillei. The sequence goes on from PVJD01001134.1 coordinate 266,441, forward strand.
TATCACTTTATTCTAATTTCCCTATTTTTCTCCCATTCCTTAGCATTTTTCCCATTCCTTAAACATGCCAAGATTTTTACATGTGCTCTTCCTACTGCCTGAAATCTTCCTCCCCCAAATTTTCACAGGCCTGCCAATTTCTCTAAATTCAGCCCCAGTTCAGACGTCTGTTAGTACTCAGACTGAAATAACTCCCTCAGTTAATTGCTTTGTCTTGTAACATTATCATAAAACAATTATCTTTATATTTGTTGCTTTTTATTATTTGTTGCTTTTTATTATTTGCCTCTTTCCCTAGAATGCAGCCCTTATCTGTCAACGTCCCCACTGCATTTTCAGATCTAGAAGAGTAGCTGAGACATTCAAGGTACCAAGGTGTCTTTTTCATGTGTGTTCCAAGAAGAGAGAGAATTTATCTATACTTGGTGGGGGGGGGGGAGGGGGGCAAGTAAAGGTCAAAGCTCTATCTACATTACTGGTTGTACATTGCAGGAGAACTAAACAGGAATTAGCTGACTCTTCTTCCCTGACTCACACAATACCAGACTGGGACTGGCCTGTTGCAAAAGAAAATACCCCTGGCAGATCAGATGGGATTCCTGGCTTATGGTGTAAAAACAAGTTGCTGAACTGAGCCTGGACAGTTTATTCTTCTCAGCTATGCTAATCAGATACTTTAAAGAATCAGTATGTAAGGAGACAGAGACAAACCAATAGGTAGACTGACTAATTTCCTTTCACATGGAAGGAAACAGCTAGAGTGAGAGAGAAGCTTTTCTCCCTAAATATCAATCAATAAATATTCTTGGAACGAACCCATTTTCTTTAGCTCTAATTACAGATGGCAGAAAGTCAATGATGTGGGGTTAAAAGAGACTTCTCCAAGTTTATGTAAAGCAGGTGCTCTGTGTTTTAGCCCAGTATTTTCCAACAACATTGCAAAAAAGTATTTCCAACTTTTAAGTTTCTTGGTGATTTCTGAAGGTCATAGGAACTAATGACGAAAGGTGAACAAACGAAGATAAATATGCCCCAAAATTTCGACATAGAAAATGAAACCAGCGTTTACATTCCGGACATCCATCAGCTTGGGCCCAAAGAGCTGGTTTCCTCCGCTCATCGCTGCTCTTTCAGAGTCTCCACTACTAAAAGGAGACAAACCATCGGCGGAAACTAATCTATCCACATTCAATTAAATTGTGAAGCAATTACTTTTTTTCCCCTCAAAGCATGCAATTAGTACCCTTTGAAAGTTTATTCCAGCTCCAGGAGAAAAACAGAACCTCTGAAAATATATGTTGAAAGCAAACTGGAGAAAGTATCGTCACCCTTTCTTGCCCATCGGTAGCTTCCCTCTTTGGGCCCCACTTCCATTTCTTTGGTCTTTGATGCCTCCCTAAAATGATTTCCTGTAGGTCATCGTTCCCAGGAGTGACTTTCTGTTGCAGTTCACAGGCACCAAGGTTAAGATCTGAGGATGCATGGTGGCAACACGGTAGGTACAGCAGCCAGGCTGCGGTCCCAGGCCGGCTAGGAGCCTGACCCGGAGGGAAGCTCCGCCTCCTGTCTCCCCTCCCCAGTCCCCCAGGGTGGGCGGGGGAGCGAAGCTTATCTGAGCTACCCCGCCGCCACTCCGTCTTCCACAAAACTGGTCCCTGGTGCCAGAAAGGTCGGGGTCCAGAGCACTAGAAGACACCCTAGGCTCAGAGGACAAATTCTGATTTCTGGCTCTTTGGGTTGTGACTCTGGGCAAGCTAACCTCCCTCTCTGGGCTTCAGTTTCCTAAGTTTTAATTTTAGGTGTTTGGATTCACATGGGTATTAGCATAGAACACTTTTTTAAAATCTTCCCATGCAGCTCTTAAAGAACTCCTGGTTACCCCTCAGCCCCCCAAATTTCCAGATGCTCCAGCTGAAACAGACAGTTGCAATGGGGATGGAGAAGAGCCAAGCCAGCGTATGTTCCCTCCTATAACCTCACGGACCCTCTCAGGCCCTTAGGCACATGTAGAAAGCCACTGAGCTAGGCCATCCTCAGGTTCTCTCCACAGCTCATAGCTCCGACTCTTTCTAGTCTAGGAGTATGGTCTGTAGGTACCAAGAGATCCCAGTTTGTTCAGGGATCTATGTGAGCCTTGAAAAGTTATTTACTCTCTACGATAATAGTTTCCTCTTTTGCAAAATGGAGGAAATAAAAATAAATGTATCTTTGTATTTAAATGTTACTCTGAAATGTTCTCTACAAAGTCTTAGCCTTATTTCTGGAAAAGTAGATGTAATCTCCCTCATCTTTGTAACTACTTCCTGTTATTTTCCAGAGTATAGATATACCATAATTATCATTCACCTTTTTGTTGGACTTTGGAGCATTTCTTTTTTTTTCCTGCTGCTGCAAATTATACTGCAATAAATATCCCACCATATGTCTCCTTCCACATGTGCAAGTGAATATCTGGATTATGGACTGAAGTAGAGTCACATATTCAATATTTCCCTCTATAGTAGATAATACCTAATTATCAAAGTTAATCTGCCAATTTATACTCCCTTTTTTGCTATAACTTTATCAATATTTGAATTCATCATATTTTTTAATTTGAGAAATTTAGAAAATATGTAAATTTTGTATTAATTTTCCTTTTATTTCTAAACTAGTACAGAACCTAACACACATTAGGTGCTTAATAAATAAGTATTCGAACAAAGCTGTTGTTTTATTTATAACTGACATGAGAATAACAAAATATTCTATAATTAGTATTTTTTATTTTTGTATTAAGTAATTACTTAAAGTTAAAAACTTACAATCATAGCTAAATTAGGAGTTAATGGGAATAGTAGAAAAGTTTAGAAGTCAGGTCTAATAGGAGATGAAGTTTCGTATTGAAATGAGCAGTGCAATATTACTTGGAAGCTGGACAGATCCGAATTTAAATCTCAAGTCTCCCTGCTATTAGCTATGTTACCATGGAAATCTTACTTTATCATGCTTCTAATTTGTAAAGTGGAGACTGTATAGGCTATTTTTCAGGACTATGAAAAATGCGATCCACATATAATACATATAAGAGGGCTAATTTGGCCCACAAGAGATACCAGGTATTGTTGGTCAGGCCTAGACACCCTAAGCCACCTAGACAATGCCAGTCTGGTGACTTATGTTACCCACTTTCTATGTGTTTTCCATTTATGCACCGAAATCTCTATGAAATAGATATCAGTATAATTTTTTATTTTGCATAATTTGGACTCAAACTCAGCTTTCTTTATTTCTAGAATATACAAATCCAAAGAAGAGATTTCTAACAGTGAAACAATTATATTTTCAGCCCATCACTTCCCCAGCAGTAGTGGTAAAGGCCAGAACTATGATAAACCTTGCTTAATAACTTTTGAGCAAACTTAGCCTCAACTTCTGGCTGCAAGATGAATTGAGGTCTGGAGTTTAAACAAGGACAGGCACAACTGCAGCATTTGTTTATCTGTTCATTGTCTGGAAGAAAGACATAGAAAGACTTGCGGGTTGGAAGATGGGGCAAAATAATTAGAGTGTGATTTGCTCAATTATTTTTAATTCCACAAATAAGACAACCGCCATCTGGCATTTGGCAAGGGAAAAATGCACGCACTTAACTTGGGAAATGCTAGGGGCTTGAAGAATATTTCAAAAGATAAAGCCAAAATCCCACATCAATAAAATAATATACTTGCTGACTCAGTGTTCTCACTCGTGCTCCCACCAGCATCTGACACCAAGTATCTCACTGCCCAAAATGCTGCAGTCACTTTCCAAGTGGTCTTCGTCTAGACACTAGTTCTTTTTCAGACACAGGGAAGGGAGTTGAGGGGAAAGACATCTCCAGCAGTTACGATACAAAAATATTGCCCCACTAAAAAGTTGAATAGATTATTTTAATGCAGTGTAAAAAGTATAATAAGTGGTATGTGTTTATGAAGCCATGGCTGTGGGGTTATGAAACCATGACTCATATGATTTAGTATCTATGGGCTGTTGCTGCTATGAATCATGATTTACAATCAAATACTACTTAATGGGGGGGTTTCTCTTTTTTCTCCACATGCACAAAAGGTCATTACAGATGGTATGGTTCAAAAGTGCCTAGAAAACTGTTCAATAGAGGGGGGACCCAAACGAAACCGGAATTTATTTATAAAAAATTGAGTATTTACTCTTAAATGTTTAAAATTCAGTCACCTTCAAAGAATTCTCCATTTGATGCACGACACGTATCGAGATCTTTTTTCCAGTGCTCAAAGCAGCGTTTGGTCTCGTTGATTTTGATGGCTTTTAGTGTTTCTGCTGTTCTTTGTTTTACCTCTTCTACATCAGGAAAACATTTCTCTTTGAGGACTTTTTTCATCTGGGGAAACAAACAAACAAACAAAAGCCGTTAGGGGCAAGATCAGGTGAATAGGGAGGGTGGGGCATGGGGGTCATGCCATTTTGGGGGTCAAAAACTGCTGAACACTCAGTGCAGTGTGGGCAGGTGCACTCGTAAATTATCCATCATGAATGGGCAAAGTCTTCAAAAATAAAATTCACTGAAGCCAGACGCAGCCTCTCACAACAATACCACCTGGTACACTGATACAGATGGGTTCCTAGAACATTCGTCCCATACATACAAACCTGTAACACAAAGGGCCAGCCCTCCTGAAGATAATTCTGCTTTTTCTGAGGGGCATCCCCCCTGTATCCTTTTAATCTCTCATCATGGTAATGTACATACATCCCCTCCTGAACCTGGTCCAAAAGCCTTTTGTCCTTCTCCCATCCTACTTTTCTCTAGGTTCTTCAAGACCAAAACCCAAAATGAAAGAAAGAAAAATCACTTTCTTTCATGTCGTGAAAGAGAAAAACAAACAGCTTTTGTGAAGTCATATTCTTCCTCAGACACAGGCTGAAGGGAAAGGCTCAGACTACGAACGTCCGAGTAACGTGCGCCAAGGGGTGAGAGCACGCGGGGAAGGGCGGTTTCCATCTGTTCGTGCACCGGGGGAAAGTCGAGGGTGGGCCAGGAAAGTAAATGTTGGGGTCTTAAGAAATAAACAGTTTTCTAGAAGAAGAAAAGAGGAGCTTCAAAGGTGTGATTTTCCCCTTCTCTTAACTATTCTGATGTATATTTTTCTCCCATGCACCTATTACTTCATACAATTTGTGGTTTTATGTGGGTCCGTACATTGCCTCTTCAATCATGATATATTCGTTGAAGGTAAAACTATGTATTACATTTACTTATTATTCCTCATGGAGATATTCATTGAGTTATAGATACTTAGCAAAGGCTGGGGAGCTTTTTTTTGGTTTGTTTTTATTTTTGTTTTTGTTTTTTACTATTAATGGAAAGGTGATAGAAATTCTATCATCCCTCTGTTTCTCTTTCCCCCATGAACCTAATTCTTTTATGCTAAATTCAGACTATGGTTATTCATAGCTACACGGAAACATTCAAAATCTCCAGCCCATAGAAAGAAAGTGTGGTAACTATAACTCACAAGATGCTTCTTTATTTAAATGGAGCTTGGAATAGAAGTCTGGAGGAGGGAAATTCCACGAATGATCACAGACGTATTATTTGCAGATTAGCTACCATATGGCACGTTTAATTGCAATTCTAAAACAACAGTGAGACTCAAATTGATGGTTCATTTTTAAGTTTCAAGTTATCGAGCCTTCTCAACATTATTTGAAAATAAAAATGGCCATGTTTTGGCTAACCATCCAAATTACTGAAAGCATTTTCCATAGTTTAAAGAGTGAACTGGAAATTCCAAAATGGTTGAAAGCTTAAAGGGAAAAATAATTTTTTTAATTGGACTGAGTTTTCATTCATCTCATGAAGTCACAGACTCCTTTCCCTGCTTCTTTTCTTCCCTTTCAGCAAAACCACAAATGCGAAATAAAAGCATACTGCTAAAACATGACATTTATAATCTTCCTTGCCATTCATCTGAACAACAGCAACAACAACAAACGCATGGACATTTAAAGAAGAAAAATATTAACACTAGAACTCCAGAAAAATATCATTCAGAATCCACCCTTACACTGGGTGCCTGGACAGGGAAGAGACTACCCTGGTCTGAGGTTCACTGTCAACACAGCGAGACAAACCTCAGGACTGCATAGGACAACCTTTTTCACATTACCCCTCTTTCTTATCCATTACAACTGCCCACTTTCTTTCCACACATGACCTTGATAGCTTTTAAATCTCTACCTAAAGGGGGACATCTTTAATTTTCTGGAAGTTTAAGGACCTCACGGCTGGCACTGTGATGATGTGCTTAAGGGAAGGGAATAATAATTGCCAGATTTTCTCATCTGAGCCTCCGGCAGGCTTTGCTACACTGCAGTCTGTCCTTTAAACTATGGGTCCATAACAAGTATCATTGACAACTTCTTTAGAGTATTTTAAATACTATGAAATCAAATTTCTCACTAATACATTTATAGATAGATATTTATTGGAAAAACAAGTGAGGAATGCTCCTAACCAAAAGTGAACTTTAACCAAGAAAAGCGTGACTATAACTCCTCCCCCACAAGGACAGACATGCAACCAATCGTTCACAAAACATACACCAATACTTCGGTTTACGGATTTTATTCCTTATTTATTGGTACCGTCATTTTTTTTGTAAAGATGAAAAAAAAAAAAACCTTGCTATTATGGACTGAATGTTTGTATGCCCTCCCCAACCCCGCCCAAATACATGTTGAAGGCCTAACACAGTGTGACTATATCTGAAGACAGAGCCTTTACGGAAGCAATTAGGGTAGAATGAGGTCCTACGGGTCGGACCCTGGGCTACTAGGGTTAGAGTCCTTGTAAGAGACAGTGCACAGATCTCTCTCTCTCTCTCTTCCAGCTTGCTCAGAGAATAGGCCATGTGGGGGCAAAGCACCCTCACCAGAAGTTGATGCTGGCAGACCCTTATCTGGGACTTCCAGACTCCAGAACAACGAGAAAACACATCTCTGCTATTTCAGTCATCCAGTGTGTTGTATTCTGTTATGGTAGCCCAATCAGACTCTCGCCAGCACCAAATAACCTGAGAATACTTACAAAAGGCATAGTCAGGCTGATAATGATGAAAAACTATTCTTCTGAGTGACTTTTATATTTATTTTGTTAGGTTATGATTAAGTGATATTATAATATTATTCTCAAATTGTTTTTTTCTTCTAAATTGATAGTTTGGGGGAAAATGCAAAAAACAGCAAATGCATTTTGTATTTACATCCCCAATAAATGCGATTCTAGCACTCTGCCCTTTTGTCAACAATTGATATTGTCAGTTTTTTGGTTCTTAGCCATTATCATGTACATTGTGGTGACTGTTTGAATTTGCATTTCTATAATGACAAATGATTTTGATCCTTTCATATATTCATTTGTCATCTTTATATCCTCTGATAAAATGTCTGTTCAAATATTTTTCTTCCCATTTTAAAAATCCAGCTATTACTTATTTTTGTGTTTTAAGATTTCTCAGTATGTTTTGTATACATGTTCTTTATCAGAAAGATATTATTTTTTGCAAATATCTTGTCACAGTGACTTTTCATTTTATTCATAGTCTCTTAGTAAAGCAGAAAGTTTTATTTTTAATAAGATCTAACTTATTTTTTCAAGAATTGTTCTATTAGTTTTATGTCCAAAAACTCATCACTGCACCCAAAGTTCATGTAGATTTCCTCATCTGTTTTCTATCTGAAGTTTTATAGTTTCATATTTTAAATTTAGTTATATGGTACATTTTGAGTTAAATTTTATGAAAGGTATAAGGTCTTATTTGGGTTCTTTTTTTAACATAAGGATATACAATTGTTTTGACACCATCTGTTGAAAAGACTGCTTTCTGCATTGAATTGCCTTTTGCCTTTATCAAAAATCATTTGGCTGTGTTTATAGGTCTGTTGTATGAATTTCTGTATTCTGTTCCATTAACCTACTGTCTACAATTTTACTAATGCCAGCTGTCTTGATTATAATACCTTGGAAGTAAAGTCTTGAAATAAGATAGTGTGAGTCTTTCAATGTTCTCCTGTTTCTTCAATTTCATATCAACATCAACATAAGATATAGAATTAGTTTATTAGAATTTTGACTGGAATTGTGTTTCATCTACAGATTAAATTAACACAAATTGACATCTTAATTCTGATTCCAATCCATAAATTGAAATAACTCCATTTATTTAGTTAGATCTTTGATTTCTTTCATCTGTGTTTTATAGTTTTCTACATATAGACTACATATATTATTTGATTTATACCTCAGCATTGCATTTTTTGTTGTTGCTATTGTAAATGATATTGACTTTTTAATATTAAAATTCCATTGTTCATTGTGACATACAGGAATGCACCTAACTTTTGTATGTTAGTCTTGTATCCTACAGTCTCATTATGCATGCTTATTACTTGCAGGCGGTTTTGTTTTGCTCTTAGCACACATTACTAATGTAATAAAAACAAGAAAAACAAGAAAAATGCAAAATCCAGTTATATGTGATTATATATATGTGAGCTAGAAAGGCAGGGATTGACGCTTTCAACTATAATAGTGGATTTGTATTTTTCTCTTTTTATTTCTGCCAGTTTTACCTCATGTAGTTTGACGTCCATTGCGAGGTACATACACATTTGAGATTGTTATGTGTTCTTAGAGAATTACTTCATCATCTGCATTTTCCCGCTTGATCCCTCATAATTTTGCTTGTTCTAAAGTCTGCTTTGTTTTAAATTAGTGTAGCTATTTCGGTTCCCTCTTGATTAAGTCACCATGATATATCTTCCTCCATCTTTTTACTTTTCACCCACCTAATTCTTCATATTAAAAATGGGTTTTTATTTGACCAGCTATAACTGGAGCTTGCCTTTTTGTTGTTTTTACTCGCTTGGACACTCTCTGTTTTTAGGACTTTCACATCCAAGTGGTTATTGCTGTAGTTAGATTAATACCTACCATGTTTGAAACTCTCCTCTATTCTTCATAATAATGTTTTAAATAATTAAACATGTTTTTCAATTACAGTTGGCATTCAATATTACATTAGTTTCAGGTGTATATCATAGTGGTTAGACCTTTATATAACTAATAAGGTGATCCCTCCCAATAAATCTAGTACCTCCTGGCACCATTCATAGTTATTACAATGTTATTGCTTGATCTTTTTTCTGCAAAAGGGTATCTGATTTAAGAATACAGAGAACAATGCCTTCTAAGAATGTTCTGTTCTAGGACTTAAATAATAATGTTTGAGGGGAAAAGTTACTTAATGTAGTTAAAGCTCAAATATTTTAGGGCGGAATTTATTTTCTTTCAAAAGAGTATTTTCTAAACCCAAAGAAAAGAAAATACGTGATAGTTTTCCCTAAGTAGATAAAAAAATATTGGGAAAATAATGTACACAACATAGAGACAATAATTATGTCTCAAGGTCATGCAGGCTTTCGGATTCTGACTTAAGTCAGCTCACATCCTTCTCCTCCACTCTGAAGCAATGCTTGTGGATGTTAAAATAAAGCCAAGTCATTTGTATTTACCAGAATTGCATCTCTACAATCACAAACATTTTGCAAGTAAATGTCCTTGATTTATCATTTACTTCCAATGAACTCAATCCAGTATGAAATAAAGAATACAGAATTGGTACACACAGACATTCCCTGCTGTAACTGCCTGAGGTGCATTCATGCAGAAGAAAGTTTTGAAATATTTCCCAAACATAGGTGGATAAATTGCCTCTGAAAAGAAAGTATTTAGAATTTCTCTAAGTGTAGTGTCAACTCCTCATTTGTCATATAACTGATGTTTTCATTCTAAGTATAAACTCTGACATGTGGAATTAATGATTAAAGGACATCGAGGAAAATCCTATTTGACATTTGTTGCTATTGATTACCTATGGACAGATGAATTCACTTTTGTACAGGGGGAGCCCCACAGATTCCCATTACAAATCCTAAGAGTTACCACTTACGGAGTGTTTAACACAGTGTCAAACAGTTTTTTACAGGTTACTCTTTTAACTTTCCCAATATGTTTTAAGATATTACCTCCATTTTGTAGTAAATTAAACTGATACCTGAAATGGCTACGGATTTCAATGCCTCTGCCATTTTGCCTTCAAGTTAATATGAATCATGCAAACTTAGCTCAATAAGTTTTCTGACTAGCAATTAAATGGTACAATCAGAGAGAGACAACTTCTAATCTACCTCAAAATGGGATTCATTTTCATTATTTTAGTCAAACATTTGTTAACTCATTTAACAAATATTTATTGAGTGCAGATTCCTTGGACATTAGAAAGTTAAAACAGGGCACTTAAAGTGTCTGCCTAATGGAAATCACCTTCTAGTGAGGATGACTGACAGTAAGCATAAGAAAGAAGAAAAATAAACAAGATGATTTCCAGTAGTGATAAATTCTGTGGAAATAACTAGGGATAATAGAAATGGAGTTAAATTTAACTAGGGTGGTTGAGGGATAGCCTCTTTTTTGCAGAATTAACATTGCAGTTGATAAAATGAAAACCTGACCCCCAATATTTTGAAGCCTGAATTCTAAACCTGTCAAGGCTTGAGTTTGGTTAATTCAAATTCAGATTTTTTCTCCATTTCTTTAAGATTGCTTCAGGGGGAGAATTATTGAACTGCTCAGGTAGAGATGTATCCTTCTATTGCTAATATTCTTTTTAATCACAGATACTGCTTTATAGTAAGAACATTTTTTTGAAAAGAAAAATTGGCCCCTGTGATAGTATAACTGCAAAGAAAATGGTATTTTTTCCCATCACTTGTTCCTTATCATTTCAGAGGGCCTACCTAGTCTCCCATCATTTGCCTTGATGAACATGGTTCTAATATAGAGAGCAGAGTGGTCTGCTTAGTGGAAGGGGTGTGTCAATTCATGACATGGTGACTTTCTTTTTCATCTGGTATGTCAGGAAGCCCATCAGTCAACTAGGAGAATGGGAGACATGTAGTCAGGCTACACAATAGTTTAGTTGGTTTTCCTGACTTGAATAACAGTTCGTTGCTTGGATGAACGAAAAACTCCCTTATGTTTACCTATAGTATAATGAAAAATAATACAGGCTAAAATTACAAAAATAAAAACACCACAAAATTCCTATCACCATAATTATACAGTGCTATATTAATTGTCTGCTCACTCTATTAAGGCAAACTGAGTTAAAGTTTTATTTGCAATGTTTCTTCATAGCATGAACTAAAAACCCTGCATGTAGAAGACAGTTAGAAACTCTCCTAACAGTGGGGAAAATGGGCCACTCACTTAAAGAAAGGCTTTAAGAAGATTGTGTGCAGGACAAGATATCCAATGCCTATAAAAACACTGAAGTAGCATTGTAAATTGTAATTACATATTGTTTTGCTATGGCAAACTATGATTAAAAAATATTTATATTCTTATTACCAAAATGGTACAGTGCATTTTTTCTTTTGCTTTTTATTAATTGAAGTGATATGATCTTGAAAGCTGAGAATAGAGCCATCCGCTCTCTTTGCTTCCTTTAATTATTTTGTGTTAGCTTAGACAAGGTGTTATTGGAGATTTATTGCAAAGAATTTCACTTCACTGGCACTTAGGCCTTATTGGGTTAGCATGGCCAAACCTCTGTAGCTTCTGCCTATCATTTTGAAATAGCTATATTTCCACTATAAAGCTCAGACTCTATAAGAGTCAGGTTATGACAGGTGCCATATACAGTGTGTGATTGCTGAAGGCAGGAGTTGGTAACCCAAACTATTTTTTTGTTAACTCCTTTATATCTTGTCTGAATAATCATTATACCTCCTTGAATTTTTGTTCCACACATGTTCAGTCTCTCACACCTTCTTTGTAAAGTGCCGTAGGGATGCTTATTTAAAGAATAAATGTTTCTCGTTTCCCTCCCCTTGCTGCTCTTAGCAACAGCATTAGATAGTGATACTTTCTTCTCCGAGAATCACCTAAGAGTCAGGTGTGATTTAATTTGCTTACAAAGTCACTTCAGCTAATTTATTCAATTACCTGATACCTCCAAAGTACTTCCAAGTCTCATCAGCAGTGATAAGAAGAGTCACTCTGCCACCTTCTGCCCCTCTCCTTCCACAACGCAGGCATAAACTTCGGAGTGTTTCCAGGGAGGCGCAGGCAAGGCACCTAGCGTGGAGGACATAATCTGACAATTCACTCAGAATTATCTCTGTGTGGCCCTGAGCTTCATAAAAGTTCAACCTCGTAAAAAAAAATTATGCACTCATTCGCAAAAGAGGTTGAGGCAAAGACACTATGAATTTCAATCTAGTAAATATAGTGAGCAATTAAGGTGTTAATTTAAATATTTTTATTATTGTGGGAAACAACCTTTTATTTTTCTGTGACTTCATTATGGGAAATTATGAATTTTATTATTATTTAAATAAACTAAAATCAATACTCTGTTAACTTGCAGTCCAAAATAGCCTGATATTATAACTCAGTGATTTTCAACTGGTGTGCTGCAAGAATTTTTAAAACATGCAATACCTGACTGTTTAGTCAGTGGCACTGACCTTTTTTGCCTTACATTGTCAAATAAAAAATGACAACAGCCGACACAACAGTCGCTGTCTGGTGTGAATGTCCTGTCTTGAACCATAAATATATAGGTCATATAACAGAGTTGCATTTTACTGGTCACATCGCATAACAAAGTTGTATCTGATTCGGTAAATTCTTGGTACCAGAAATTCTCATGCACAATAGAGGCACCTGGTTTTTTAAAAAGTCACTTTGAAGCAAAAAGGTAGATAATTACTATTGTTATTTATTTTGTAAATCAATCAAAATGATACCTTTTTTGTCGGATGAGCAAAAAATGTAATATATTTATTGGCGTGCTGCAGAATTTTAGTAATTAGGTTATGTGTGCCATGAGACTAAAAAGGTAACAGATGGACTTTTACTTTCTTCAACAAGGAAAGATTATGTTGTATTTTCCTATGTTTTATGAACATCAGAAAGCAAATCCCCTCTTTTTGTAAATGAGAAAAATAGAGATTCTATGAAGGAAAACGATGCACATAAGACTTTGGTTATACAACTAAAAATTATGATTGAAGGTCAGCATGTTTTACACTTCTTCCCTTCATTACTACCTGGCTATACAGAAAATTTTAAAAATATATATCAAATATATATAGATTTGAAACATTAAGTAGATCTAGAATATGAAAATATTTTAAGTAAGAATTTATTGAGATCAGGACCTAGCATAATAGCTGCCATTTAGTAAATTAACATATGAAAGGAAGGAAGGGAGGGAGGAAAGAAGGGAATATTCTTAACATACATGGATTATAAGGTTTATCAGCCATGACTGATCCATCAGTTCCTTTAAGAACATGTTTACAACTAAAATGACTTCAGTGAAACATCATTTTAAATATATTTGAATACAGAGGTTCTTCAAGCAAACACAAAGGAATATAAAGTGATTTTTCACATTTTAGTTAAAATGTGTACTTTTGTGTCCTTTGATTTTTAGGGCATATTTAGCGGTCAATGATTAAATATGTCTCAATCATTATATATGATACATTCCCTAATTAAGTGACCAAAGGTTACACATGTATCAGGGGAAGTTAGCTGCCACACACTCACAATTTCTGTATGAATATATTGTGAGGAATGTGTGTTGATGAATGTAAATGTTTTCTAAATGAAGGGATAAGGATTATGTACTTAATCTCTGATTAGAAACTATAAAGATTATGTACTTAATCATGGCTTAGAGAATGTAAGTGGGTAATCTTAATACCTCTTTAAAAAATCATAAGTAGATGATATCAAATGTCAACAACAGTGTCGAACTACTAGAATATATTGCTTGTGGGAGGGTAAATTGATGTAATTCAATTTTTGAATTCTTTTGAAAAAGAATTCAGTAAATACCTGATAAAGTTGAGCTTGAGCAAACCTTGAGGCCTAGCACCTCCTTTCTGAAGAAAATGAACTAGAGATTTTCAATGTTGTATATGTATGTACACCAAAAGAAATTTGTAACAATATTTACAAACTAATAATTTATAATTGAAAAAGGCAGTGATTTATGTATCCAAATAACCACCAATAATAGGAGTCAATAATTTGTGATATATTAAGTTGATGGACTATTCTACAGCAGAGGCAACAATTGTTTTATAGCTACATAAAACAACATAGATGGATTACAAGGTGTAAATTGAGTGAAAAGTGAAGAATACACAGTGTAATCCCATTAACATATATTTCAAATGAAACAGAGAAATTTTAGGGATACAAACATATACAACTAAAGAAAAGCAAAGAAATTCAATAACAGTGGCCACTTTGAGGATGTAGACAAGGAGGTGGTAAAGGGACTGGGTGCATGATGAATTTCAGGCTAATGATAATAATTTTTTAAAAAGATTTTATTTATTAACTTCTAGAGACAGTAGAAGGTGGGGAGAAAGAGCAGGACAGAAACATCGGTGTGTGTGTGAGATACAGAAATATGTTGCCTCTCACACACCCCCTACTGGGGACCTGGTCCCACAACGCAGGCATGTGCCCCGACTGGGAATAGAACCGGTGACCTTACGGTTCGCAGGCCGGAGCTCAGTCCACTGAGCCACACCAGCCAGGGCTAATGATAATAATTTTTTAATTAAACTGACTTATGTGCCTACAGGGATTACCATATCTTTATTCTTTATCCTTTACATATATTTTGTAAATACTCCTTTGTACCTGCTCAATATTTAATTTAAAAAACATTTAATAAAGACTGATAGAAAATGGTATAATAGTGGTGTTTAAAATAGGTATTTATTTTTATCAAATAAAAATTCAAACCACAAACAAAACATAAAAAGGAAACGAAACAAAACCAACAGTATTTGTTGATATTCCTAGCAATAACTACTATCCTTACCTTTTTGTCAGCTGTGATGCACCTGAGGTGAAGACTCAGACTTTGCCAATCTCTAGATCTTATTTCTGGCATATACTACATTAGAAAAAAGAACTGTCAAGAAATAGGATTGCTATCGCCCTGGCTGGTGTGGCTCAGTGGATTGAGCATCGGCCTGAGAACCAAAGTGTCACCGGTTCGATTCCCAGTCAGGGCACATGCCAGGGTTGCGGGCCAGGTCCCCAGTAGGGGGTATGTGAGAGGCAGCCACATTGCCTCTCTCCCTGTCTTTCTCCCTCACTTCCCCTCTGTCTAAAAATAAAATAAAATCTTAAAAAAAAAGAAAAGAAACAGGATCGCTATCATTTTGACTCTCATAGAGGCCAGGTTTTTAGCCAACTTAAGCCTGTGTTTTCTTCAGGTAGATGTGTGTGCACACAAGCACACACATGCACACACACCATGAGCATGCAAGGCACTAAAATCTGTAACCAGGTCAACACTGATTCATATGAAAAACCATGTCACTATTGTTACATTGTCAGTTGAACCTCATGAGGGAAGTCAAAGCTATCAGGCCCACCCAAAAAAGTGGTGGGAGTAGAAAGCAGGAAAGTCAACTCACAGAGGTTTTCCTTCCTACATATGTCGAACGCCCAAGGGCCACCTCACTTCTTTGACAACCACAACTAGCCAGGGTTAAGTCTTTAAGCACCATGAGTTGATTCTGTAGAACACGAGTTCTGCAAAATATGTTTTCACGGACAAATAAGTTTGGGAAATACACTGTCAAACAAAGATAATAAGTTTATTATGGTACATGCCAGAGGATGTGAAACACTGAACTGCATTTTGTTTCTCCTCTAAGTGAGAAATACATTGTTCCTCAAATTCACTAGATTATGATGACTTTCTCCTTGGAGGATCGTATTATCGGATCAGTGATTGGTACAATAAACTTTGAGAAATGCTGCTAAAACTTATTCTATTCTGTTCTCTGCTTTTCCTTAAAAAAAAAAAAGAAAGGTAATTAGAGAACTTAGGCCATGTCAATAGGCTATTCAAAATTATTGCTGGATGGCAGAATGGGCAGAGAAGCAAACTGAAATAAAACTGGTTACATATATGCTCTATAGAACAATTAGAACAGAACATTTTATAAAAGCATACTTTATATCCTTTGATCACTTAAGGTGTTATTAAAGGACCCCTTTGCCTTTTTAAACATTACCTTTTCATCCTATTCCACTTGCCCTCATCTAGATCCTAAATTAGTTAATTAAATTTAATCTGGCCTCTCAAGTTAAAAAAAGGAAACCAGAAATCTTTGGATAGATTCACCTTCTCTTTAATCAGGACAAAGAATTTTCACGTTAAATATAGAAATGTGTCTCACTCAAGCTTCAGTACAAATATCATGCGACCCACACCATACTCAGTTGTTTTTAGATTCTTAGTCTTCATAAAAGGATAAGATTAAAAGGTGAGAAAAGTCAGGTGAATGTTCTGAATGGAATGGAATAAAACATTATTTTACACTCCATATGGAACTAGGGTTTATTTAAGTGTGAAATTGGGATAAAATAACCTATCATGCTTTTATTATTACCATATGGGTTTTCAGAGTTTTAAAGTTATTTCACACCCACCAAAGTCCTCCACAACTTTATCAAGGTCATGCATATATAGGATTCTTAATTTGGTTTCTAGGTAATGACTAGAAATGTGCAAGACAACAGATTTAGATAACCTGGGACTAACCTGATAGTCCCAGGGGACAGTATGACATTCGCAAAATGAGGGGGTTGGATTGAGTGAACTGTAAGAGCTGATTTTAGATTTAACATTATTGGATCTTATACTGTAATAATGTTCTTTCTCGTCATGCTATATTCCAGCAACATCAGGGAGATGTGGTAATGGGGAATACAACCAAGTTTATATCTCAGGAATAGTCTTGATACTTTTTAATATATTTTTATTGTCATTCTATTACAATTGTCCCAATTTTTCCCCTTTTGCCCCCCTCTGCCCAGCTCATCTCCCACTCCCACAGTCAATCCCCGTACCATTGTCCATGTCCATGGGTCATTCATACATATTCTTTGACTAGTCCTTTCCCCTTCCCATTTATCACCTTGATTAATTTCTAAATCAGCCATTAATCTTTGGGTCAAATGTGATAGCATGCACTGAATGACCTGGAGTTTATTCACGCCCTACTTTCCTGGAAAGGGTAGATGGATATTATAACCCCTGGCCTACAATAGGAGGAATCTTTCCTGCCGCAAGGGCAAAAAACAAGATAAGACATTCAGATGCTGGGTAGAATAAATGTATTTTTAAAATGTAAAAATAAGGCAAATAATGGGACACCTGACTTCCTAACTCATTGTATCTTGATTGGATAGGACTTCTAGTTTGGCAGAACCAGAAAAATGTTACTCACAATGGTTCTTTTATATTCTATCCACTATCAGTCCAAGCTTGTGCTGTGAAGTCTCCAGAAAATGAAGCTTGTTGGTAATGTCAGCTATTGGGTAAACAACTGGCAAGTATATTTGATGACGGCTCTTGCAACTTCCACACAGATTGTCTGTACACATGAGCAAAGGATAATCAGGTGTTGAGATTAACGTATCAGCCAAAATGTAGAAAAATATAGGCAAGGAAAATATAGCCATTCCTTATCTTGTGCTAAGACTACTCTGCCAACTGAGAACTTGAAGCAAAGCTTTGACTGTAACAAGGTGGAAGAGGGTATAAGGGGAATAAACAGTAATGGAAAATAAAAATTAGAACAAAAAAATTAAGTGGACATTGGCACTACAAAACTGTAGGATGGTAAATTCCAATGTTTTCATATTTATATGTTAAGCCTTTGAAACAGTTCTTACAAAATACTCGGACGGTTGTTCCCATTATGAGTGATAGAAACAATACTTTAGACAGATTAAGTAAACTAACGGAGACTTAAAACCTGGATTTCAGCACCCAAAATCTTAAGCACTAAGGCATGTTGTCTCTAAAGAAACTGGAAGCATTGCCCAATGTAGATGAGGCGTTTTCTGGAACCCTGAGACAGTATTGTTGTGCTCTCCCCTTGCCCTCATCTAGAGCCAGTTGGGCATCACTCCCACATTTATCTCATCATCAGGGACGAATTTAACCATATGTCCATGTGAAACTCAGGATGCTGAGATCTGAGGCAAGTCACACACCTGTTTCAGAGCTAAATTGCCCCATTCATATAATAGGAAGGTCGGGGCAAGTGATCTCCGAGGTCCTCTTCAGGTTAAACACTGTTCAAAATTCCCTTACAATTTTCCCTTTAAGATTTAAAAACTCTTCTAATGCAGCACGATTCTTTTGGAAAACAGGATCACACTACAAATAAAGAAATAAATACATGTATTGACATTAAGACTTTTCAATCTAAATATTATAGGTCTACCTTGTTCATTTTATACTTTGTACAGTAGTCCATGGAACCCCATGGTATTTCATATTGCACCAAGTTTATTTACATATATATATATATATAATCATGTAATACATACCTCCCTAATCTTATGTACTTATTTAGCAAAATATCACCAACATTTTCCATGTCTCTTAATATTATTAAATAGTCTTGGTGAAACATATATATTCCTTGTTTTTAGGATTATCTTACCTCTTTTATCAAAAATCAAAAGTGGATTATGTATTTTTATTTTCCTTTTACTTAACCTGCCTCAACATGAATTAATATTTGAGCTGCTTAAAAAACCCAGAAAACCATGGCGTTTTATTCAAGAATTATTTCTAAAACAAATCAAATGTTGCCCTGAATTTAATTCTGTATTCATACATTAAGTATAAATTTATGTATACATGATTCATTTAAAAACAAAAAACAAAAACAGTCCCTTTAAGTAGCTGAATTTTCCAGGAATTTTTCATTTATTTAAAACTGAAGCTCCAAGTGTAAAATAAAATGATAAATGACTAAATGGGTCCTCCTCAGGCAGATGGAGATGACAAGGTTAATACGATCCAAAGGAAAATGAAAAATGTTTGAAAGCATGAATTTTTATGTCACAAAAGAACATTTTGTTTTTCATTTTTCTTTGCTGATCCTAAAAGCTTTATGCCAGAGTTGAAATGAACAAATTCTTCTCAAGTAGAAATAAAACTTAAAATCACTGCTTACATTTCAGTAGATGTAAGGTATACAAAGGGCTTTTTAAAAAGTATCCAAAATAAAAGGGTTGGCTGTCAGCTCGCTAATTACCTGGGTAGAATCAAGATTCCAAGAAGAAAGAAAAGATTGCCTGAAGGGAAGAGTAGGAGGCAGAGAATGGCATCAACTAAATGGCTCAAACTGAGTTCTATCATTAAACTAAACTGCAAGCCACCAACACCACCTAACTGAATCCCCCCTGCGCACCCCCCCACCCCGTGCTTCGCAATAATGGGTACTTCCATCTTCTGCATTCCAGCACCATAACTGATAACTACCATACTGCTATATGGAAGAGTTAAATGTCAGGATTTGAATAAAGCAAATCATCCTTTGAAGACCAGATTAAATAAACACAAAACAATCTCATATACTGCAGAATATTCAATAAGAACTGAAACATAAATATATTTCAGTGATAATCTTTGCCTTTGTCTAAACTACAAATTGAGGTTGTTTTCATGGGGGTGAGAGGACAGAGGGAAGTGGGGAGATGGAACCTAGCAGACAGAAAATCTGCATTTTCCATCCTGGTTCTTTTATTCATTAGCCGATATCTTGGGATCAGTTATTAAACATCCCTGGGCCTGATTTCTCTTTTTTATACAAAGAGAATCTTTGGTTGAATACTTTCTAAGGTCAATATCAGGTCTAACATTATAACTTTTTCACTGAGTAATTTGATATTGACTGATGGAAAAGTGGGGAGAATAACAAAAGTATGAAAGTATCTAATGTCACAAGTATAACATCAATGATCTATACTTTCAAAAAGTTTTAGTTGATACATTCTATTCAATATCAAATCCCACGACCAGCCATGTATAATCTCTTAGAATGCCAACAAATATTTCACCATCTTAACCATTTTTTCAAAATGTGTATTTAGTGCCTTGAAAGTGAACCCCAGGCCTGCCTTTCTCATGAGATTCTGTGAGGCTTGAGGGCAAAAATCATGCCTTACTTTTATATCCCCAGCACCTGGCACAGCGCCCGATACCTTAATCGACAATTAGTGTTTGTTAAATGTGTGAATGAATGAATTGACAAACTGACTTGATCCGGTTTGCCTAGGTTTCTGGAGACTAAGTTCAAATGGATTTCTATTAGAAATAGCATTCAAGCAAGTAGAAATAAACTTCATATAAAAGAGAAGTAAGCAGCTGCCTCACTAAGAGGAATTGAGTGACTGACAATGGAATATTCTCTCCTGTTTGTCACCATGTTGTGCAACCACCACCACCATCCATCTCCTGAACTCATTCTATCATGTTACACGGAAAGTCTGTGCCCATGAAATGGTAACTCTTCATTGCCTCCTCACTACCGCCCCTGACCACCATGTCACATCCTGTCTCTGTAATTCTGACTGCCCTAAGTATCTCATGTAAGTGGAATCGGTTAGTGTTAGTCTTTTGTTGACTGGCTAAATTTCACTTAGCATAATGTCCTTGAGGTTTTATCCATGTTGGTGCACATGTCAGAATTTCATTCTTTTTAAGGCTGAATAATATTTTATTGTGTGTGTGTTTATATATATATGGTGTGTACATAACACATTTTGCTTATCCATTTCTCCTTTAATGAACACTTGGGTTGCTTCCATTGTTTAGCTATTGTGAATTCTTTTCCTCATTTTTAAGCCACAAATTTGGAGCTCAAGAGAACCACTCAAAGAGAAGGACGTGTTCCTTGGCTCATATGGAGAACATAGGGATCT
This sequence comes from Mormoops blainvillei, assembly GCA_004026545.1. Classification (NCBI taxonomy): domain Eukaryota; kingdom Metazoa; phylum Chordata; class Mammalia; order Chiroptera; family Mormoopidae; genus Mormoops; species Mormoops blainvillei. The sequence continues at coordinate 287,343 of PVJD01001134.1, forward strand.
ACGCATGACTCAGAACTGTAACAGTCAGACAGAGCAAGAGACTATGACTAGAGCTTTCTGGTAACAGGAAGAGACTGGGGGCATGGAAACATTCTGCACTTTTAGAGCTTGGCAACAAAATGGCTTGTTCGCCATGAGTCAGATGTAGCTCCCAGGAAAAGCAGTTGGCTGTGGGCCATCTTGATAAATTCCACATAAAGGACTTCTGATCAGTACAGAGATGCTGAGATTGCCCTAGAGATGCAGAAACTGAGGGAGATCATCACCGCCAATCAGATGCACTGTCGGCACCAGAAGGCTGATTGTGGCGGCCTGTAGCTGGTATTTCATAGGAACTCTCAAAGGTGCCTCATAAGAGAGAGACAGTAATTGTGTAAACTAAGGCCCTGACACCAGATTATAATGTACCAGTCAAGTAGTATCTTTTCTCCTCTCGCCCTTGCTGAAAAGCAGCTATACTGTGTGTACGTGTGTGTGTGTGTGTGTGTGTGTGTGGTGGTGGAGGGCTGTTTCTGGGTGGTTAGCGACAGAATGAGGGAAGGTGTACCAAGAAAAAGAAGAAACATCAGTTATTTCCCCTCTCCCTTACCAGGTTTCTCCTGAAGTACATCTTTTCAATGCCAGAGGAATGTTTTAAATTGCAAAGTGTTCGAGTTTAATGCTAAGTGGAATGGCACGTGTTAATACTGGGTAAATCAGCTATTCATTTAGTAGTTGACAGTGCCAGGAAGAGCTGTGAGGTGTGCCTGGGATTTCATGGGGGAGAAAGGAGAATGAGGTCACAGAGAGACTTGAATTTCTGTGAGAAAGATCTTGTAAGGATTGATGTCTCAGTCACGCTGAGTTGTCCTGGGAAACTTCTAAGTGAAGGGGTCTACTGGGCAGTTGGGTTATTTGTCTGTGAAACACAGAAGAGTGTTGGAAAAGGGCTTTGTGTTTCAGTAAAAATATGTAAGAATGGTAGAAAATTAACTCACTAAACTATTATCTCTTCAAGGGCAAGAAATATGTTTAATGAAACTTTAAATGATGCCTAACTTGAGGCCTGGGAACAGTTAGATACTAATAAATTTTGCCGAATGTTGTTAAATACTGGAACAATAAGTAATAATAATAGGTAATATTTTTGAATATTTAATATGAGCCAGAAATTTTATAAATTTTTTACATATATTAATTCATTTAATCCATGGAACTATATGAGCTCAGTATTATTATTAGGCTATATGCAGATGAGAAAAATATTTTTAAAAACTTTGTAAGTTGTGGCTCACGCATGATAGTGAAATTTCTAATAAGACTTAAAAAGTGAATCAATTTTCTTGCTGAAACCTCTCACTTTTCAAAAGGCAGTAGAATTTTTTAAATATATTTCTGTAAATTTAAAGAAGCCCTGTTTTCTTTAAAGTTTTAATTTGAGGTTCTGAGATTAGTTTCCTCAATAAAATGGTCTGGTGATTTTAAACTGAAAGTCTTCCTACAGTGTGGTAGATCCATATTGTATTTCCATTTCCATTTGTTTTTTGCTGATACAAAATGTGTCAGATAAATTATAATGGTTGCAATAATGATTTTGTATACAGTTGTGTTTCTTTGTCTTTTTTTAGTGTTCAAGGACAGTTGTCTCCATTTTCCCGCCACCACTCTCCTCTGGACCACCCACCCCTACCTCCCACCCTCATTCCTTCCCCCCTTTGTATAGGTGTGTATTTTTACAATTAAAATCCTTAAAAAATGAGATCAATCATTTAAGAACTGATTCACCTGTCAACTGAACAACAACAACAACAACAGAGAAATGACTTTATCACTATGATAATTTGCTGTCATTTTCCTGCCTCCTTTATTTTACCCTGGAGTTTAAAATACGATTTTCTGGAGTAGTGACAGGATTCTGAAGCCAGTGGGGGGTGGGAGAAGGAGAAGGAACTCATACTATAGTTTCAGGCTTATCTGTCCCACCAGCCCCACCCACTAACAAGTGTCACACTAAATGATACTCCTGTAGCTCCAAAGTCTAAAAGAAAGTCCCTGGGAGGCATATTATTAGCAACAAGAGACATTTGTCTGGGGAAACTCTGCTTCACCATGTCATGATTGCATAGAACATCTGAGAATCATTACAAGATAATTCACAGCCTTGATCAAGTTCTTATATCATGTGTAAATGTTGAGAATGCCAGTGATTTTCAGAGACTATAATTTGACATTCAAAAAACAAAAACTATACCCAGTGATTTCAGAAGACTGGCCAACTTGCAATCCATATACTGTTATTGCAAAAGTACACTGACGTGCTTCTGGAAGATACTTTATAAGATTCAATTTTAGATTTCAACACATTTTTAATGAGTATGTACTGTGTGCCATGCCCTCTTCTAGGTGCTGGGGAAAGTGCATTAGATAGGGCAAGTAAATGCCCATTGTCACAAAGATCTGATGTTACATGATGGCAGGAGAATTGCCAGAGGATGAAGATGGAAGTGGAGATGCCTTTTGAGGCTCAAACTTCACAATTCCCACGTATATATGTTCTGTTGGACAAAGCAAATCGTAAGGCCAGCCCCAACTCAAGCCTGGGAAAACAGGCCCCCCTCTATATCTGGTTCATCTAGTATCCCAAACAAGGAGGTACTGGCACTCTCCCATGAGATTTAAGAAGATTAAGACTGAGGTAACTAAGCCAAACTTTTTTTTTTTCTGTTTATTTTAATGTGCAATAACATGAACATTGACCCCTATGATGTCGTGTTACAATTAAAGAAGCTAACACATTTGAAAGAGGTAGAGCTATCTCTTCCCACGTCACTCACAAGGAAATGGTATTCAAATTATAGTCACTGAGTGTTAAAAATGAAAGGTTCCATGTATATCACCTGTGTCATCCATCATTTTACCGACGAGAAAATAAGACATAGAGAAATGAAATAATCTCCCCAAAGTCACAGAGTTAATGACACAGCCAAGATTTCTGACTTGGAACTGTATGCTCTTTGTATTACATCATGTTGACTCTCCAGTTTTATTATAGCTGAGATTAAAGAAGTGAATTAATAACTATGTTATTTATTACCAGAATCATGTTATTGAGAGATGGTTTACAACCATGCTTAAGAGTTCAATTTCTTATATCAGCCTTCCTGGGTTTAAAATCTGCTCCGCCATGAACTATACAATCAACTCTATAGATTATATTGGTCAAGAAATACAGCCTTTCTAAATGTGAATCTTCCCGGGTGTGAAATGTTGCTATTAACAGTATCCGCCTTGTGGGTTTTCAGTGAAGCACCAATAAGGCCTGACATACAGCACTGTGCCTGACACAGATTATGCTTATTGATGAGGATAATGTTTATTTTAACAATGGAATTTTTGTTAAGGTGAAATTAATGTACAGTGAAATGCCCAGATCTTAAGTGTATAATTTCATAAATTTTACCAGGGTATAAGACTGTGTAGTAAGTTTCCTAATTAAGATATAGTATATTTAATTTACCCTAGAAATCTCTCTTGTGCCTCAAAAATGATAGGCAAATTCTGTGTTTATTTTAATCACACAGAATTCTGCTGCCCTTGAAGATAATGTAAATAGCAGCATACATGGTATGTACTAGTTTTTGCTTGGCTTTTATTGCTTACATAATATTTTTAAAATTTGACTATGTTGTTGAATTTATATATGTATGTATATGTGTATTATATGTTTATATGTGTGCATTTGCATAAGTTATTCATAACATTATTGCAGAATAATATGTTTTTTCCATTGTCCAAAAATATCCTGGAATCTAATTATCTATTTTGCTACTGATGATATTTGGGTTGTTTCAATATTGAATAAATCTTTACGGAATTCTTTTTCCTGTGGATCTTTCCCACCTGGCAGCTGCTCTCCGAAAAGTATTTTAATGTACTTTCTAAAATTTGTTAATACATACAAGATGAGGCAAAAGTAGGTTTGCAGTTTTTCATATGAAAAATAATACGATAATTAAAAATAACAATACAAAAATAAAGCTTGCTTTTCAGGTACTCACAGCTATATTTATTCTTCCCCACTTTTAATAAGATATGCTTATAAAACATTCAAATCACCATGATTTGATAAATATGATGCTTGTATTTTCATTCTAAATAATATATGTATATACTTATTTATATTAAGTTTTTAAAAACACAAAAACAATGAAAGAAGATAACTAATGCTCATATCCACTCATCCAACTAGTCATTGTCAATATGTTGCAGAATCGTTTAGCAGGTTACTTTCCTCAGGAAAAAAAGTTTTGTTTAAAATTTTAATTTGGCTCATCATCCTCCTCCTCACCACTCTACCCAGAAGTAAAGTATGAGGTCAAAAGCTTGATATGATATTTGGTTACCAAGTTTGATTTTTGATAGCATGTCTTTTATTATGTGGGAAAGTAAAATACATGACTGAGGCTCTGGTTTCATAGTTATGAAGTAAGCTAATTATCCCGCAGATCACAATTATAACTAACGGACAGAATATTAAATAACTAAAGTCCTGGAAAGTTACCCAAAGCATGCTAACGTGATGACGATCTGGCCGCGGAAAGAGAAAACGGGACTGGATGAGATCCAAGGTCCTGTAGCTTTCCCATGCGGACATGTAAAGGGTGACCAATTCTTTTCCCTGTTTGCTTGAAATTTACTGGTTTTAGTATGAAAAGCCCCAGAACACCCTCGATGCCAGCTGCGCGGCCTGGCTAGAATCAGCCGAAGGTAGCCATCTTATCGGTTTGTGTTTTCAGAGAGAGTGGGGCTGCCAGAGAAGCTCAAATTAAAGGGGGAAATCATAGAAATGAAGTAAACAATAAAGAGATAAAACTCCAAATTCACATGCGAACTACCCTTAGATGTTTGTTTTGGGGTGGAAAGAGGGAAGATGCCAAGAAGCCCCAGAACAAAGCAAAAACTGAAATATTCCAGGGGCCGAGCCAATATTTCAGCCACCACTCTGCAGAAAAATGAGTTTGGAGTTTGAATTCCACCAGCCAGTCTTAATAAGAAATTCAGACTTTCCTTTAAAGCCCTAGAAGGACAATAACCCTTCTCTGTTTTTAGAACAAAGAATTTGCTGGAAGCCTAAGGGCAAAACTGAAACTAACCTGAAAGCAGTATAAAACTAATCCTGCACAAGGTTAAGGCGATTTGTCAATGATTTGACTCCTGTTAGAACAAGTATTGACATTCTTCAGAGGAGTATTGAAAAGCAGAATGTCAATAATATATAACGTATATGATACATGGTAAAAAAAAAAAAAAAGGAGATTTACAAAGTACAACATAATAAGACACTACAAAATAACAGTCAATATAAACCAATCAAACCTGAAATGAAGTTAGCAAATAAAGACATTCAATTAACTATTTTAAATAGTTTAAGGGCTTAAAGGAAAAACATGGTCATGATGTTTATATGATCAATGAGTGCACAGCAGGGAATCTCAGAAAATAAACAAATCACTTTGCTGATTCATAACCAGCCCATTGCTGTAATTTACCTTACTTGCATGGTCTTTGTAAGTATGTAAGTATATAAACCTCGGCCTACAAAAATGTGATCAAATATCTTCATTAAATTCAAATATACCACCTAAGTATTTTGTTAAAAAATTGTAAAGAGGGCTAAAGTTTCTCACAGTGCATCATGGGACAAGGAAATTAGAAAGAAAGGGGTTTACACTTGCTTTGCTTCCAATTCAATCATAATAGAAAGAAGTCAACTGACTACAGAAGTGAATGCTGTTGCTGTTGCTTTAATTGGACTTTTCCCTGATCGCATAAAATAACTGTCTGAGGTAGGATTCTAAGTCATTCAGATGTCCAGGTATGTCTGTTAGGTCCTTTTTCTACCTTGTCAGAATGTGTCTCCTCAGTCTCTGTCATGAGTAGAAGCCACCAGTAGTTCTCTCTGCTTTTCTGGGGTATATTTTAGGGTTGGAGACGGAGAGTTGACCTATCCATCTCACATTCTATTTCTGTGGACTCCTTCATGTTGCCTCCCTGGAAGACTTAGTTTATGTAGAAAAGGCGATGGCTTTGATATAATTCCCTGCTATGTTCCAGGAAGGCATCCAGTTGGTTCTCTTTACCTGCATCTCCACATCAACATCTTTGCTATGGTCTTGACTCTACAGAAACCATGGAACACTCCCCCACTCTCCTCTCCATGATCAGTGAACGGAGTTCCCTCGAGGTTGAGTTAGAAGGATGTCTCTCGTGCATCAGTATCCATGCTGACATTCCTCGCAAGAAGGGAGCATGCTAACACCGGTCATTCACCCCAGAAATGTTCAGGGTTGTCATAAAGCAGAAATAAAAAATGTCAACACCGCACAGCAAACAAATATCCCTTTATATTGTGAAATATCCTCTTGACTCTCTCTCTTTGTCCAACTTCCCTTCTAAAAGACCCCTCTGGTTTTGTGGTTTATATTCTTTACTCAGGCAGCTATCTCCACGCAATTACATTTCTCAATCTTCAAGGAGTTTGTGTCTTTACATTTTGAGAGCAGAAAAGGGAGGAGTGCCTCCTGGGGAGCAGAGAATCTCTTCATGTCTTTTAAATCTATCAGTGTTTTCTCCCTTCAGTCAAACTGAAAATCCATCAAATCTGTTTTCAAACTGGATGGTTTTACAGAGAAACAGCCATTCCCCGCCCCCGCACTCTGCTCTCCCTCCCCCCACAATGCGATCATGATTTCTAAGACTGCATGATTTTAAATAAGGATTCTTGGCAGATCTGAGGAGACGAACCTCCTGTCATTGGTGTATAGTTTATGAGCTAGCTAAAGCATCTCCTGGCTTTCATGGGGCTGAAAGCCAGTCCTTGCATGCTTGCGTGTGCAGTAAAGGGTTAAGAAGCACTGGAGAGACACCACGCATGTGTTAATTCGTGCTGCTGCAGCGTGCATCACTTCCACTTTGACCTCATAGTTATCACGCAGAGATTCTCGTGATTTTTCTATTTCTTTTAAACACACACACACACACACACACACACACACACACACGGTCCTGCCCCCTCTAAAAGAAAAATCAAAACAAAGCAAACAAACAAACCTACAATGATGGACCTGGGGGAGTATGTGTGAGTGTGTGCATGTGAGGGGCATGAGTGTGTGTGCCAGTGTGCATGCCTTTCTCTCCCCCTTATTTGTCTCTGTGCGTCTCTCCCTGAACCCTCCCCCTGCCTCAATTATATTATTCCCCCAGACTTGGAAGCCGCTCCCTGAGCTGACGCTTTGATGGTATCTGCAAGCCTGTGTGCTGATCTTATTTCTGCCCCCTGAATATTAATTCCTGAGGCTGGTAGCGCTACATCTCCCCAGTGCCGGGACCTACTAGAGGCAGGTGGGGGGAGCCACCATCGGATCATAAGCATAATAATAATACAAAGGGGAGGGATTCTTCTGCAACCCAGAGGCAAGAAGCAGAGGGAAAAAAAGCGATGAGTTTGCCAAATATATGGAGCACAGGAAGCTCAGCCTACAGGACTCCTGTATTTTCACAGAAAATGACGGTGTGGCTCCTGCTCATGCTGACACTCTACCCAAGGTAAGATATGCAGGTTTGGGCTCCGTTTTGTTCCTGAGAGGTGGGGGAAGGGGTGGGGATGTGGCACAATGGAGACCACCCAGATGGAAAACACTCTTCTAGGGTCTGGGGCTTTGTAATTTAAGGGAATGTGAATGTGTGGGGAGGGAAAAGGAGGGAGTAAAGAGGAAGGTCACTTTCGTTTATTTATTTATTCCATTGATTTGTTTTGTTTTAGAGTGAAAAAGCTAACATCGTAAAGACTCTGTGTTTGAGGAGTATCGTTTTTATATTATTGCAAAATGATGTCTAGGTGGGCTGTGCTAATACATGCGGGCATTTGAGGCCATGTTGGAGGCGTTTGGGGCGGGGGTCTGGAGGAGAAAACTGCAAATGAGGTCCCGGCGCACCCCCGGGAGGAATGTGTTTTGGGGGGGAGGGGTTCTGTTCGTGTACATCAGAGTATTGCTTGCGCCTGCACTTTGGCATTCTTAAGCCCAGTCAGCCAGGTTTTCTATCCAGCCCCATTGACCTAGCAGCGGGCTCCCCGATGGGCAAACACGGTTCAGCACCAGGGACAGCAGTCTCAACTTAGGGCCAAATAGAAAGAGGCTTGTCTAACCCCATAAGACACCCCTAAATTTACACGGGACATCCATAGAGTGCAAGCAGAAGACCAACAGAGCCAAGGAACACTAATGACATCCAGGGACCCCGTTGTGATTAGTCCTACTCCCTCCTTGAGAGAGGAGGGGTTCCTTTGGGCATGGGCTAGAGAACCTAGTTGATGAGTGTATGGAGGAATATATGTCTGGAAGACTTGGTCTTGATGCAGTGTTGAAAAACATGCTGAAGCAGGGCGATGTGATGCAACATTTGTGAAGTATGCTTTAATGTCCTAGAACCTTGCTCCACTAAATAGAAAAGATGAGAAAGGGGGATGGATGCCCCAACCCCTGAGCAGGTGTGGGACCTGAAGTGCTTTGAACTTCCTTGGACCAAAAGAATCAGAGGACTATTCCTCCAACTAGAGTTCACCATTTGTCCACCCACCTGAGCATTCCCCAATTCCCCACCCACAACACACACCTCAGGGTTTCCAGCAAGAACCGAAGGCAGGTCAGAGACCCACTGTCTACGTTACTTGAACTCTCATACACTGTCATTTTGAAATAAAGCTCTATGTTTAGGATAATTCTACCCTCCCCCCTACCAGAAAAGAAAAACTAGCTGTAGAATATATGAAGCCATTGCCCTAAGGTTTTTGTGGGAGTTGACACTCTTATGTAGTAGGTGTAACAAAGGGAGGTAAAAGGGATGGGGGTTACACTGCTATTTTATTTTATTAAAAAGAACTAGTTAACTACTCTGATCCTTCATTCTTTAAGGGAGGTAATCGGAGATGCAGGTTTCTGATAAAGAGACCCACGTAAAATAAGGAGTGAAAGGCTCTCTTGGAGTTTCCAAGCAGAGAGGGGGTCTGTTTAATTCTTCAAGTATTTTTCAGACTTTCCTCCTTCACTATAAAAATAGAGTACATTTTCATTAAAATATAAGATTAAGTAGCTTTCTTAGAATAGGAGAGGTACTTTTACTGGAAATGGTTTATGTGCAAATACATTTTAGTGGAATCCTGGAAAAACATTTTTCTATTCAAAATTTGTAGGCACGTTTTTCTCTCTAATGTTGCACGTAGTTCTTAATTTGTTTCAGATATTAGAGAGCTGACAGTTGCTTATGGATACAAAATATCATTCTCATATTCCTACCATTTATGAAACCTGTGGATTAAAATCCAGATAAGACAGGGAAATATATCTTTTGTTCCTATTCACCTTATATCCATCTTAGTAAATAATTTTATAACTAAATAGATGACATTCTTATGTGTTTTATCCTAATGATCCTACTTTACTGAAAAATATGTGTAATTTTATTGTTATTCATAATAGTATCATATATAAGATGTCTTACTTTTTTGTAGGAGTCCCACCTTTTTCTTTACAATATCATATAAAAAGTAATGTATAGAAATACATTTTAATTTTCAATTCTTCACATAGTAGCCTAGCTGAACATTTTAAATAGCTCTAAATAATAGGAGTTCTGTGTCATGTAAACTCTCCAATAGGAAAATTTTCACATCTTCCCAGGAATGACAGAAACAAGTCATAGGTCACAGAGAATGTGGTAAGAGTTTCAGTTTACTGCAATCCCATAAAAAAGCTATTTGCGTGACTGAATCAGGCTGGATGGAAATAGAAGCTTTGATCTGAAGTTGATCCAAAAAGGACTATAAGTTACAGGAAAAAATGTGGGATCCTAGGAGGTAATCTGAAAGAGGCCTTAAGGGTAAACAGTGGCAGTAGAAAGTTCAAGAGTAATTATAACAAAAAAACATTTAATTGACTTTTTCACTTACATAACTCCGAAGAATAAGTTTTTCCCCTCTTAAATCGTCTAAACTCATTAGGTTGAATTTACAAAAAAGTACAGCAAGCGGGAATAGAATGCATTGAAGTGAAGATATTAATAGCTAATATCTCTTCTTTTGTGTGAAAGGCTTAATTTCTAAAACTCAAAATTATCTAAACTGTCACTTATGTTGTATATAGTGCTGTCATAGCATCACCTGGAGAGCTTGCTAAAATGGAGATTCCTGGGCCATACACTGGAAGATTCTGAATCAATATGTCTTGGGTGGAACCCAGGAATATTCATTTTCCACAAATTCCCTAGACTGCACATTGAAGAAAAGTGGTATATGCCTTGCTAATGTCCAAATTTTATTCATCACCATATTTAATGTGTACAGGTGTTTTGATTATTGCTACTTTATTAAACAGCTGAGTATAATGAGTTATTTTTACCTCAGAATTTTTTATTTGTATATAAATCATTGAGTGCATTATAGAAACCATAAAGAGTGAGGAATAGCTATACAGAATTTTAATAAACCCGTCTCATATATGAGAAAACATTGTTTGAAAAAAAACAGAGATCTCTCTCATTAAAGGTATGTATGCATGTATATGTAATTATATATTTAAATAATATATAATCCATGGGGAAATATTCATACATATAGGTTTTAAAACAAATTTCCTAGTTTTATAAACTCTTTTGATGTAAGTACATTCCATCTTACAGTAAAAATACCTTAAGAAGAACAAAGATACAACAGAAGATTGTTGAGAGTATATAGGAATAGGTGCTAGAAGTAAAAATATTTTAATTTTTTCTTAAAATAACATAAGATTTTATAGTATCTTCCAGTGATAAAGAACTACTTGTTCAAGGCTAGATCAAGTAGAGGCAAATTTGATGAGCTTTATGATAATCTACCCCTTACTTTGAAGTGCTAACACTTATTTAAAATATACATTGAGTCAAAAATTTGTAAATATTTTCTGTTCTTATCTGTAGCCTAAATAGACATACTTCAGGTAACTTTTCTTATGAAGTGCTGAAATTTTTTATCCCATAACTAGTTGTTTTCTTCAGAGTTTTTAACTCTTACTGGCTATGACCATGGAGGTAGGGGATATTATGACTGTTACAACCCTGTTTGTTTACAGAATTAATCCTATAGACAAGCGTGTTCTTTCCTAATGTTCCACCTGGTTTTAATTAGAAAACAATTGTTTCCTCAGAATACTTAATTGTTTAGTTGTGGACATAATATTGCAAATAGTCTACACTGAGGCACACATCTGAAAGAAAGAAAGAGAAGGAAAGAAAGTAAAAGAAAGAAGTAAAGAAATAAAGGAAGGAAGGAAGGGAGGAAAGAAGGAAGGAAGGAAGGAAGGAAGGAAGGAAGGAAGGAAGGAAGGAAGGAAGGGAGGGAGGGAGGGAGGGAGGGAGGAAGGGAGAAAAAGAAAGAGAAAACAAGGAAAAACTTACTACTTAAATATTTTCCAGAATCCAGCTGCCTACTAACTACTCTCTAGACAAAACATCTGAATCATAGGCAGGGATTAAAAGTTGGCTTTTAATTTAAATAATTAGTTACATAAATGTCTGCTTGATAGCTTCGGCACAATTTAGAAGAGCTAAGAACTAATCTCTTCAAAATAATTGAATTACAGAACACTTAATGATTGAGGTCTCCGTTTTAAAATGTGCTTCATGCAAGGATTCCTGCTCCAACTGAAATGAAGTTAACACTAACTTTAGAGACTTTATCTTTGTTGTAAATATTACATTACTAAGGTTATGGGTATTTCTCACTGTTAAAATTTCCTAGCCATTCCAAGGCAGATTTTCCACAGTTCAAGTACAACTGGAATTACACATAATTGTAGTTGAAAGGGAGAAGAATTTGTCTCTTCGGTGTGAGGAATATTTTAGGCCAATTATTTTTCACAAACAGCTGGCACAGGAGAAATTCAAAGCCAGTAGAAGTTACCCTTTTGGAAGAGACATTTACATTTACAAGGGAAATCTCCATTTGCAAGGGTGTCTCCCTCCCACTAATGGGGTAGAGAAGGCTGACTAAATCTGTAGAAACTCTTATTGGTGGAGAAGGCAGGGCCTTAAACCTTCCTAATAACCATACTTTCAGTTTACTGTGCTTTGCCTGGTAGCCTCCCAAATCTGCCTTCCCCCCAATATCATCTTTTGTCTTTAGCTGGAGATGGTATTTAAGGTGGCAGATTGGGCACTCAAGGGAGTTACACACTGTAATCATGTATTACACAGAATACATGATTATTCTCCATGTATACAGGAGGTTATACATATTATCAAACTTCTGTTTGTTTTTCTCCTGTCAACTTGTCTTTTCATTACAGCCAAGAACATAGAAAGTTAGAGAGAAAATTATTTTTCCTCCCTTACATGGTTCTCCAAAGAACTTCTGTCAAATTCACAGATCACAGAAGATTGGTTAAAAGTTAAAATTGGCACAGTTCAGGAATTGTTTGACCACCATGGCTGACAGCACAATTTAAGTGCTTAAAGGTTCAGGATTTCAACTGGGATGGGCATTCTAGATACGACAACCTATTCAGATGAATGTAAAAAGAAAGATTCATCCCTCCAGCACTGGGTCATAAGAGATCTATGTGACATCTTCAGAGTTAGTGTGGGCAGCGAGGTTTTCCTCTACTCTCCTGGGTTCTTTTGGTTGGTCTAACAATTAAATCTACATGAGACAGATTAAGAAGAGAAAATAGTCAACTTTAATTACATACGTGTGTCTGGCAACTCACGTACATGACAGCTTCAGAGACAGAAAGGGAAAAATGTGGCATCTATGATATTTTGAAGGGAAAAATGTGGCATCTATGATATTTAAGGATGAGGTAACACCCCTGGGGGCTTCGCAGTGTCATTGCAGGAGGACAAGAAGAGCAGATATTCAGTAACTGATAGTTTGCCCTGCTGTAGAGATAGGTCACAAAAAGTTATCTTTGATAATTTCTTATTATGGCAAGGCCTCTAATTCAACTTATTCTAGGTAGTTGGAGAAAAAAGTGGGGGTACAGAAATTTCTGTTGAGCCCACTCACTTTCCTTTAGCTCAAAATAATCCACGTACTACAGCAGCACATCTTAGGGTGACTTGTACTGAACCCCTATATCAGAAACTAAACAATCACAACATAATATCAATTTCAGACTTTTAGATCTCCCCGTGTAATGCAAGCACATACACTGAACCAAAATTTTAATATAAATATTAATATGTGATGTTTATTTTAATTAATATATAAAGTATATATTTCAAATGTATAAATATATACTAATGAATTAATATATAATTAATATATTATATATACTATATTTTACTAAAATCTTTGAAGTTGTTATTGTCAACCACATTTGACAGATTATAGAGAGATTAAATGACTTGCTTATAAGCAATAGATAATTAGAAATATAAAATATATACTTCATAAAACAATAAAGTGATAAAATAGTATGTGTGTGGATAGAGATAGATATGGATGCATAATGATAAATAAATATATATATATGTAACAGTGTATGTGTGTCTGTGTGTCTATATGTCTGTATGAGTGCCCCATCCTGAGCTTCCTGTCCTGTGTCCCTTACTGCAATGGTCCCCAACCTTTTTGGCACCGGGGACCAGTTTCATGGAAGACAATTTATCCATGGACCGGGGTTTCGGGGGATGGTTCCAGGATGATTCAAGGGCTTTACATTCAAGCTCACCTCCTGCTGTGCGGCCTAGGTCCTAACAGGACCTGACACGTAACAGTCTGCAGCCTGCGGCCTGGAGGTTGGGGACCCCTGCCTTAATGGTGTCCCCCCGGAACCAGGAGGCAGCCCTTACTCCAGTCAGCAGCACTGTGTCCCCCAAGATAGTGATCAGCAAGGTTACTATGAGTCCCACCCTTGCCTTGTGAACGGCGCAGAGACAATGGCGAGTTTCTCCTTCCCGTGGTCCCCAGCGCTCCCTTAGCCAGTGCCCCTCACTGTTTTACCCAGACCCCTTCCTGTTCCTCCAGCAGGGCCTCAGAGGGCCTGTCACCTTCTTGCTCTATCTCTTGGGCGACAGCCCCTCTCGTCTCAGTGTGTCTTTTTCTAACTGTTCCGCTTGTTTTTTGTATAAATAGAAGATGATTTGGAGTTGTCTCAAACAGTATATAACAAATATATGAATGCAAATGATCAGAAGAACTGGTTATACTTTAGATCTGTCACTAATTATTTTCTGAAAGTTTTGACCGGTTTTACCCCATCAACATTCTTTTCTCAGTAGAATAGGTAACTAGTCTAGATTATCTATATTTATCAGCATCAATTTTTATAATTATTTGATGCTATCTTCAGACAATAGACTTTAGAAC